>WBMZ01010096.1:0-31395 GCA_013400975.1 Atrichornis clamosus
GGCTCAAACCATAACACTTGCATGGAGTGACATTTGCCAAGTTTGTGTGCAACTTTTTAACTAGTGCCCTGGGTCACAAAAGTTAAGGAAGGTCTTTCTTTCAAGATCTAGGTCTGCTCATCTTCGGTCATCAGGTGTGATTTTGCTGCCTGCAATGGATATGCTCAAGTCTGACACCCTTACGTTTCTTCTGTGGTCCTGGCTTCATGGTTTTGTCCTAAACAACATCTTTTTCCTGTCTTGAGGAGCTGTGATTTGCTTCACCTTTGTAGCTAAAATCTAGGTTTCTCAGTTGGTTCTCCTTCTGGCGTCAGTGAAACAGTGGATGTACAAGCCTGTCCATTGAGGAGAAGTGAAAGGATTACTGAAAGTGAGAAAAGGGAAGGAGAAAAGCAGCATAGTTGCTGTTATTTTCCCAGATTTTGTGCTGTCTGTATTTGATCAAAACAGGCACAGCCGGCCTTGAATGTAAAAATAGGTCACAGAGTAAGAAAGTCACTCTTTGATCCAAACTGAAGTGTTTCAGCAAACAGGGACAAAGCAAATGTACGAGAAAGGTGTTGAAGAGAAGGTATGGTTTTAGTCCTAGGAACATTAACCATGCTTGAGAAAGGATGCCACAAAGATAATGTCATGGAGCTCAAACCATGTACAAAACAAACTCAGCAACACATGGCTGAAGATACCACTCTGCTGAAATGGAGATAAAGATGATTTCCAGGGAACGTTGGGTAATGTAGCCATGGGCGCAGAAATGCTTTTTGTCCAGAAGTGAAAATATTAAAACAGAGATTTAGGAAGTTAGAGTCATTTTAGGCTATAAAAGACACACAGGAATGGTAGATTCTTTCTGGATTTTCTTCAAGTCCCAAACAATTGTCCAAATCATGTGTATGCATTTAAATGTGGTCAGTCTTATTAATCATGTTCTCAATCAAAACCAAATTAAATGACCAGAAAGTTGAGCATAAATGTGGGGAGCAGTTTGGCCTTTGCCATGGCTCCTTTTGTTACTTTATATGATGGGTTAAAGGTTTCAGAAATAATTGTGATCACAAATAATCATCCTTCCATTGCCTCACTGCCATAGGACAAGTGTTTGACATCACTCTGTGTCTCTTCCTGGAGTCTCCTTTTCTGGAATTACTTAATAAACTCAGGATTGTCTTAACTGTATTTGCCTTGGGATAACTCACTTGCTCAAGCTATTACAGTGTAAACATAAGAAAAGCAAGTGTTAGTGCTGAGAACAAAAATATGAGCTATTGGCAGTGTGGGTTTACAGAGGTACATTCTGCAATAGCCTAAACTCCTCCTTGATCCCATAACGTGTAAGGTTCAAGCTCATGCCAGCATATCTAGTAGAGAAAACCCTGCCTCTGTCAACACGGGTGTCATAACTGTCTTTAGGATAAAACACTGGAACAATAGGGCCAGTAGGGAAAAGACAGCTTTCTGGCCAGTAGGGAAAAGACAGGAGGCCTTGTACACTTTGAAATCCCTTCCAGTGTCAGAATAAACCCACAGCTTCTGGGTGTGATAACTAATGCTGCTGAACAAAAAAATCAGGGTAGTAGCAGGGAGCTACAAGACATCCTGCTTGCTGCAGAGGAAGATAAAGAGAGCCACAGACTGCCATAGCTGAGCAAACGAGAGCCTGTCTGAGAGCAGCCAAAGGGAACTGGTCACTACCAGACACCAATAAAGAGGGCAAAATAACACAATCCTGTTCCATTTTTTTCCAGGGATTGGAAGTGTAATAAGTTCTATTCTCTGCACCACCTCCAGGCTTCAAATAAAAATCAGTTGATCAAATTGATCAATTTTTTACAAAAAATTTGTGTCACCAGGTTTCTTAATTTGTGCCAAGTGCTTATGTTCTTTTTCTAAGCCCATGGTCAGGCCCCTTTGTTATCTCCAAAGCATGCCAATATCCTACCCAGCTTTGACTTTTCACCTCTAATGGAATATGAGGCACAAGCTGCCATACCAGGAGACAGCTGCTGGGCTGTGGAGAAAACCAAAGCAGCATCTCACAAGAGTTGCTACCCCAAGGTGAGTGCCGTAATGGACACTTACAATAGGGGTTCTCCAGGCTCTCCAAAATAACTCTTCATTGTTACTGCCCTGCCCACATCAGCCCTTGCCCTTGGTTGGGGGTCACCTTCCCTTGGCCCACCATGCACTGCTGGCACTGCCTATGGGACCTCTGGCACTGCCAGGTGCTGGAGCTTGAAATACTTGCCAGCCGTGGCCACAACAAGCCCATCTATCCTCATGTAGCCACCTGGCCTGATGGCCATACCAAGCCTGAGACCTGAGGTTTGAACCCTGATGTTTACACAGGGAGGTAGATGCATCTCCTTAGCAGATGACATGAATCCAACGTATCAGCTGGGTTACTTTCAGGTTGCTCCTGGGCTGTGTCCACCCACAAAACCAACAAAGAACAGATGACTTTGTTCTGCAAAACAAAAAGCCCTGTGAGTCTATCATATACAAGCCTCAGCACAGATGCCTCACTGCAGCTGCATCCAGGAGCAGTGCAAATGTTTGTAGGAAAAGGGGAAAGTGTAACAGAATTATATGAGAACTGGGCAAGGAAATGCTCTGAATGACAAACATTTGTTTCAAGGTTAGGGTAGACAAAGAGGTAAGCATTGCACACACAGCCTGATGGAGGTATTGATGCTCTTTACTTTACCAGATCTGCATAAAGACCTGAGAGCTCCAGTTGCTCTAAGTGCCACTAAGGTGGTACAAGAAGGATGTTTTTCAGATGAGTCCTTGGGCCATGTGGCTGGGTTGAGAAGAGTGCTGTGTCCTTGCTCCTGGACACCACAGCAGCATGCTGAGGGGACTATTTCTTCCCTCCCCTGATACCCAGTTCCAGTGTAAATCACCATGTTACTCCAGGACATTTCATGTTGTCATTTATGGCCATGCTTTTGAATCTTCCTCCTCCCTCCTACTGCCCCAGGTGTATTTTTCAACATATGCAGAGGCAAAGGCTGCTTGTTTTTTGCATTTGGGCTGCCTTTGGCAGGGACACAACCACAGCTGTTTTCCTAACAGTCAGAGAGAGGCAAAGGAGATGCAGGTTAGCAGGACCCCCTTGCTTTCCAAGCCTTTTGACTGTTGGAGCAAGAGACAGGCATTAGAACAGCTCTGTGTTGGACAGCTGCCACTCTGGGTCACCATTCTCACCAGGGTGTGACTATCTTTTTCCAGTAAAGGTTAAAAAAATAACTCATTGCTTAAGTCCTTTTCCAAATTTCCCTCATTCTGAAATGATGCAATGAAGTGACCTGACATGACTGACTGTGGCTGGGGAAGCCCTCTCATTCCTGCAGCCTTGTTTTTACATGGTCTTAGTTCAGACCAGGTGACACATTATAAAGGCACTTAACCTCAATTCAAATTGGCCCAGTGACATTCATTATGTTTTAATTTACTGAACATGAGAAGTAAATGCACATTTGTGTTATTCAGACTGGAAGAGTTGAAAAAAAAAAAAGGGTCATGGCTCTAATGGGAAAAAATTGAGCCTCTGTCACTATTAATACAAAGACAATATTCTTTTTCACTTATTCACTTTTAGTAACAGAGCAATCCACAATAAAACCTATTCTTGTGTTTCCAAACATCTGAACAACTCTTCTTGAAATGCAAAAAGTGCTTACAGTGCATGCAGTCCCACTCTTTTCTGTCTACTCCTACATGTCCCTTGTGATCTGGACAATTTCACACCACTGTTCAGTCATTCTGATTTCAAAAAGAATCAAACTGTACTTGCAGCCTTATTTGTTCCATAAATTTTCTGTTATTTTTCCTTTAAGTCTAATGCTCCTAACTCTTCCTCAGGGGGAGGTCTGTCCTTGCATAACGCTGAAGTCAGATGCATATTGTGCATAGCAAATTCCAGGGGACAGTCTGGCTTGCTGGTACAGGAGCAAGCAGACTCTCAGAACACAATAAGTGACTATAAGTTAAGAATAATGCACAGCCCTCTCTCACTACAGGTCCTGATAAAACTCTGGACAAGCAGTGACACAGTGAGGCCATGGGTGTTTCATACCTGGCTTGGTACCCCAACTCCAGGGAGATCCTGCTGAACTCTGCCCCATGGGAGCATGCTCAAGGCCAGTGGGTGTCCTTCACTGGGAACGAAGGCTGACAGCTGCCCTCCTGAGGATCCTTCTCCTGGGCCATGGCACTTTCCAGAAAGGCTACTCCTGCAGAAAAGTGCTCTCAGCCTCCCTGAGGGGGTCAGGGGCTCTTGCTTAGGGTCATCCCCTACCACCTTGAAGTTAATGACCAGAGACACTAATGGTCCCTGCTCCAAGGACTGATTCTAAGGGGTCAGGAAAGAGCCTGGTGTGGGGCCTGAGCCCCGTATAGGCTGTCGTGCCCTCACCCCCTCGGTGTGCTTTTGGAAAGCCCAAAATCAATTTTGTTTTCTTAGTTGAATCAGATACCTCAAGAAACCAGGCCCTTTTACTTTTTGCTTTCCCTAAATTTGAAAGTATTTTTTCTGGCCAATAAAAGCACCATTTATTAAATACAAAATGTTGACTTCACTACTCCTACTTCAACTGATGATACTGTTTTTTCAGAGGCATTTACCTAGTCATAGCTTTTAAAGTAAATACACAATGCAATTGGATAATTACAGTATAGCAGATCTAGTTAAATAAGAGCATCTAAAACCAGTGCTTCTGAAAACAGGAAACAACTAGTTTGGAGATACCTTCTATTTTCTAGTCAAAAAACAAGTGAGAAACCCACTGCTCTGGGTTCAGTCAGCAGCCTTTCAACACAGTCCTGAAGGAATGGTTGTTGATGGCTCTACCAGAAAATGAATGGAAGGACAAAATTCAGCACCTCAGAAGCGCATGCACATTTACCAAGTAAAATAATTAGCTGGTGTTATTTTAGAAATTAGTTTCTATAAACACACCAAAAAGTGTATTTTTCTGCCTCAAGAGGCTGTTAATGCTGGCACAAGCACGTATTTTCTATTTCATCCTCTTTACCATTGCATTGGTGCTCAAAAGTCTCACCAGTCATTGGAGAAAGGAAATCCACAATAAAAAACTCTGTGCTTTGGAAGGTTGGAAAAAAACTCTGAGATTGTCAAGTCCAACCTTTGACTGATCACCACCTTGTCAACTGGACCATGGCACTGAGTGCCATGTTCTTTCTTCAGCTTTTGATTAATTTCCCAGGTGCTTTTGTGGGAGAAGTACTACTGTGATTGTGAGTCTTGTCTAGTTTCTGCTCCTCTTTTCACCCAAGTTTTTATACAAGAATGTGATAAACAATGATGCTGATCCCTCTGAGACTTATTAACATATCTTCCTGGCAACCCTGCTAGTCTTCTGCTGGCAATTGATCATGTGCAGAAGAATTTACAATGCCAGGGGTTTATGTCCAAAAGGGAGACAGAGGAGTCCCATAACTATTCAAATAAAGGGAGAGGCCATGGGGCATTTCCCCTGGGATCTCTCAGATTGCTGGAGGATGCAGCTTCCTTTTTATCCTAATTTCCCAGATGCATTTTCCCTCTCCTGTTCCTCATTGGCTAAGGTACTTGGAAGGTACAGACTTCCTGAATTGTATACTAAGAATTTACCTCTAACATGCATCCCCTCCATCCTTTTTCTTAATATAACAAACGATATTTATGGTTCCTTAAGTCCCTGTTTTTCTTCTCTGAATTGAGGATTTAACATGGCTTTGTTAGAACAACAGTCCATGTCAATTAGTAACATTCCTCTGAAGTTTTGTGGTGGTTCCTCCTGCTATCTAACCTTCCAGACTTTGGCCAGGCTCCGGCCTTAAATACAAGCAGATTCACAGTTTATTTGTAAAGACACTCATCACATTCCCTTCAATCACTACTCTCAAACATCTGCCTCCTGAGCAGAGTCCAAATCTGATGATATAACAGTGTTTTTTCTACAGTATCTCTTTGGCATGATCTCCTGTCAACATATCTAGGTTAAGCCAAGTTACACAGTACTCCTCTGACTTTGGGCAGAAGAAATGGTCTTTTCCACTGAAAACTGTCCAAGTGTTTTCATTACTTTACTTTTCTTCTCAGATGTCTGTGAACCATGAGTTTGAGTGTCAGTGATTGTTACAGTGTTCAGTCATTGTGAACAAAGCAATGACATCCTGGCTGATGCCACCGCCAACCAGAACAGTTCTGCAGGAAAGACAGGCAGACAGTTTTTTGGTAGTAATTTCTAGGAAGTAAGAACTAAGCCAGATTCTCACTTCTGCATGTTTTCAGCCTCCACAACTGCTGTGCCTGTTTCCTTGACATCTCAAAGATGTCAGCCAAATAATCTCCCCAAGTATTTCTGATATACATCTGTCCTTTAAGCCATTTGATGTACAGACAGCTGTGATCTGCTATGCAAATGTACAGCAAAAGGGTTGATGGGCAGGTAAGGAAACATGTCAAACCACATTACCTGGCTTTCCACTTGCTATGGACTTATTGTTCACCTAAAGATTCTGATTTTGTTCTGCCAGTATAGGCTTTATTCAATAAAATGGGTAAAATTAGGTCAAAATATGTAACCAGCTTTATATGCATACAGAAAAATAAAAATGCTGCTGGTGGTGATGATGATGATAAAACCTATTTTCACAGTCCTAACTATGGCACCTCAATTGACTTCTTCCTGCTCATTCTTTTAAAAGCCATGGGATAATACAGCCTTTTCTATTTGTTTATAAAATCAAAAGGTTTGCAGAGTCCTTGGACTCCCTGTACAAACAGTGATATTTCTGATCCCTTCCCTGCAAATGGCATAAAAAGTCAAAGAAAATGACATCAAAATACTGGCTTCCTAGAGCTTCTCTGATTTCTGTTAAAATCACATTGTTTTTACCAATAAAGAGAGGAACTTCATTACAGCTAGTCCCACAGATGCTGTACTTTCCATCTATGGAGAAATATATACATTTTTATATATCACATCTGCAGTACAGAGGAGTGAGAGAAGTCCTGCAAGGCTTTAGATGACCTATTTGAGCTCAGTGAGTTTCTGTGGGTGAAAACAACTACATCAGCCATTTTTTGTAGATGTATAACTCAAATTACATTATACATATAAATGAAGCCATATACTTTGGGTACTGCACTCAGTATTAGCCATATTGGTCCAACAGAATTAAACAAATCCAATGTAGAAGTCAAATGATAAATCAGAATAAAAAATGGGAAATGTTCTATGGAGATGCAACATAACAGTTTTGTAACTTCTTATAAGAACACCCTGCTTCCAGGCTGAATAATTTATCTCTGGCAGTCCCACTAGGAAAATCTTGAACTTGAGTTATAGGAAGATGAAAATACTATTCAGAGACTGCCTAATATAAAAAGCACTGGGATAAGTCATATCACAAAGGACAAGAATTTGAAATGTATTTAGTAAGAGGAAAATCAATTAAGCCAATGTTCTTTCTAAGCATTTGTCTAGTTTTCTAAAAGATTAAGCCTTTCTCTGTTTTGAATTCATACTTGTGTCTGGATGTGATTCATAGAGCTGAAGAAAGGAGAAGAAATCCACAAATTACTGTAATTTTGCATTAAATACCAAAACTTATAGTTTTAATTCAACATGTTAGAGAATTTCAACTCCACCAGAAAGTCAGCTCCATTAGGTTTTGGAGTCTTAAGCATTTCTCAAAGCTATTTGATTTTGGCATGCTAGTTGGTGGCTGGTAGTTAGGCCCCAAATTCTTTTTTCAAGTTGGTTAAAAAAAAAGTTTTATAATACAAATTCATTTTCCTGTCAAAACCTCAAATGTTCATTAAAAATATATTCAATGGGAAAATAATGGGAAATTTAAAATAATTTATCTTGATAGATACTAAATCTGACTATTATTAGGCCTTCTCCTCTTCTCTGGGATTCCATTCAAACAAACTTTCATTCTGCTGCAGAGCAAGAACGTATAGAGACACCTCAGATCCTAAAAAGGCTCATTGCAAACAGTTTGTTACCAAATTTCTCAGTCATCAGGCAGGAACAGAAGTGTGTGTTGTTGGCTCATTTTTTATATTTTTGAGAGCATGCAAGTCCAGCAGTTCTGGAAAATGGCTCAGCCTGTCAGGGGTTGTAGCACCATCAGCCTGAGGTGTTGTTATCCCAAAATGCAGCACACCCTAATCTTACCAGAGAGTTCCCCCAAAGCCTCGAGGTGCTTCAGACTCCAACCTAGTCCTTTTGCCACGAGCTGGCAGGGGGACATGCTCCCAGCCCCAGGCTCCACAGAAAAGAGCTCCCTTGTCCTTTGGCACATGTGCTGTAGGAAAAGCTTTAACCACTTGGTTAAAGGATTTTTCAATGTTTTGCTGCTTTCAGAAGGATTTCATTTGGGATTAGAGGGTTAGAAGGAAGAAAGAATGCTACTACCATCACTAAAGAGTAACTCATCTTTTATAACCTCAAATATGAATCAGGAAAAGTTTTACCTTTGCTCTTTTTCTGAGGTGGAAGGATGGTAACAGGATTATTGTACTCTACCATCCACTCCAGAGAGCAAATGCAATTCTACTTATTGTTTTCCCTCATAATTTTGCCTTTTCCCTCAAAGCAAAGTGCAAATTAAAGTGTTCAAAGGTTGAATATAATTAGGGTCTTATTCTCTGCTACCTGAAGGATATAATCACCACTTCTTGGAAAGTCTTTCACTGACCAAGGTGTTGTCACTATGGTGACTTCTGCCACCATTTGCTTTGGTGTTTGCAGTATGATAGTGTGTCAAAAGCTTTAAAAAAAAAACAACAAACACAAAAATCCACCCATTCTCTCACTTTTCTAAAGGAGGTTTTCATTCTCCTATTCCCTGTTTTAAGGGCAGCTTATAAAGGGGGGAAATAGTGTTCGTAGTTCCATAATAATCCATTTGTAGTGGAAAAAAGCTAGTTCAGGTTGACAAATCCTGAGCATCTTTATCCCACTTCAACTATTTCTCTCAGGTTTTTGCTTTGGCAGATCCAACTCTTTCTAGGGCACACAGTGGCAAGTGGGGCCCTGAGGGGCTGGTGCAGCAAAGACAGGACAGGCATTTGTATTCTTAAAAAAGGAAAATAAAAGATCAGAAAGATCTTCATTAGGAGGAGGGTGTTTGAGTAGTACAGACTCAGTGAATCCACCTGTGTCATGACAGGGAAACGTGGGTCTGGTGGCAGATTTGGCAGAAGAATTGTGACAGGTCAGTTCTTTGGTTGTCCTGGCACACAGCTGTGACACCTCTTTTACTGTAAAAATTTTGATAATAACAGTGCAGGTTTTCCCTGAAAAGATATGATGCGCAGGGTAGAAGCAGTTTTACAATACATATCTATGTAGTATACTGTACATATAAACTAGAAAATACTTTTATTTTCTGATCTACACAGCTAATGCTCATTACGAGATGGAGGAAGAGTACTTATTTTATGGTAGAAAATAATCAGAAGGAAGGACGTACCACTGAACAGTCAGGACATTTTCTTAGATGTGCCTCAGCACTGTACAAGACCTTGCTAAAGGTTCCATTTCAGCACATCCTTGGAGGTGCTGCCCAGGCTGTCCCAGCTGCAGGGCGGCACGGCCACACTGTGGCACCTGCTGCACACAACTACACCCTCGGCCTTGAACTGGGGACGACTCCTGCCACTCTTACGTGCACTTGGGCTCTGCTGGTCCCAATACAACCTGCTGGCACACAGAATTATGCAGTCACAGAGTCATCAAGGGTGGAAGAGACCTTCCTCCAGAGCAGTTCCTTCTGTATATTTGCCTTTCCAACTGTCTCAGATCCACTTGATCCTCCTCATTGTTTTTCCCACAAAAGATTTTAGTTACAGTTCAAGAAACATATGAGAAAAGTTTGAGGCAAAAATAAATTTATCCTTTCAAGTGAAAATCATTAAACTACACACTGTAGTAACAATAATTTTGAGACTTATTAAAGCATGGGGCAGACACAACAAAATCATTTGTGCTTCTAATTAATATTAACCTATTTCTTTTGCATTTTCAATTCAAAGGCTGCTCACATTCAGCCCCTTTCTTTGTCAGGTAAAACCAGACTGACTAGCACTTCTCATGGCTCAGTGCCTGAATCACAATTTTACAAGTTACAAGGAAATGAGGCACGAGCCCCAGGGCCAGGCAGCACCTCAGTGGCCAAGGCAGGAAAAGAACCAATGTCCTACTAATAGGATAAGTAGAGAAACTCTTACCCTGTTATCCCACTTACTATCTTTGTACCTGAAAAAAAAAGGATGAGAAAAGACCCAATTCTAACAATGTCTATATTTCATTGTGGCATGTGCTCCTGATCTGCTAAACTGGCGGGTTGGAGGGGTTATTCTATTCCAAAATAAAGCCTGGTAGAGCAGCCATTGCTTAGCACAGCCCTTCTCCCTGAAAGCCCAGTGATGTCCTGACAACACATTCAGCATGAGTTGCTTTTTTAACTAAACTCTCAAAAGCAAACCTTAAAGTATAATAAGGAAATACCATTCCAAGATTAATAAAATAATATTTGAAAATATCCATGTCTTGCAAAGGGTCATAGAATCATAAAAACATCTAGTTCGGAAAAGCCTCCTCCCGCTCTCTTAGTTCTGTGAAAACAATCCCCTGGGCTTGTTCTTGATGATTATTTGTGTATTTATGAGAGTGCTGACCTGGGAATCCTAAATAAAGATGATTTAGTAGTAAGTACAACAAGTAGCATATACATTCTCTATTTTGAATGTTGTCCAAGGACAGAGTATCACATTTTCTCTATTTGAGGATTTATGATTTTCAGGAAACTGCTGTTACTGTATAGCCTAACTGAGCCTGAGCTTCCACAGCAGTATGACTGAGCAGATGGTGTGAAACCCTGTTTAACATCCTAATCTGACTCAAAGCTGTAAAACCATGCAGCCATAACAATAAGTTTTTTGTTCTGCACTGAAAACTCCTGCTTTTCCCTCAAAGCATTCACAGCCATAGGCCAGGCATGCATATTCCATCAAGGGAATGCTACTTCTAAAAGCGCTACTGGAGGAATAACAGTCTTAGAAGTCTGCAAAACGTGGCTTTTTAAATTTAAGGCAAGTATGAGAATTTGGTCTTACGACATTTTCTTACCCCTGTAGAAAGTAGGATAAGTCAGTCAGTACTCAGTTGTGAGCCAGATTCAGAGGAGGGGATGTTGGTTTTAATCAGTAAAATCTGCCTGTGCCTGCAAGCACGTGGTGTGTTTGTAAATAAATAGGTTTTTTCACTTTCCTCTGAGAGATTGCTCTCCAAACCTGGTGGCGGAGGGGCTAGTCCTCCTGAGTTTGTCTCAAACCAGCACACATTGCATTGCCCTAGTCACCCATTCCACACTCTGGCCTCCCTGCTATGTTTTCCTGGCCTTGCCTTGCCTTGCCTGCTCCTCCTATGACTCTCATTTCTTTGCCTACCTTGCAGTTGCCTTGTCTTGCAAACCCAGTCCTTGCCTTGCATTGCCTTGCCTGCCCATCCCCTGCCTTGACCTGCCTACTGCTTTCTTACCTGGCCTTGGTTTGCTTTCCCTTTCTCCTCCCTTGCCTTGCCTTTCCTATCCAAGCCTGCATATCCTTGCCATTCCTGAGCATCCCTTGCTTTGCCACTCAATACCTTGTTCTCTAGCCCTGGTGTTTATAAGGCTATTTTTGAAATGAGTCGCATTATCTGTCTCAATTCTTTCAGTGCTGCCATGTTGCCACAGGACGTGTTTTTCAAGGCCCAAAAAGGCCTGGTGTTCCAGGCAGTGGAGTGAGGCACAGGGTGTGTTTCCAGCCATCCATTCTAAGCACATAACACTTGCCTTGGCAGGTTTGCAGCAGTGTGATGCAATCAATCTGCCAGGCCTTTCCATACTTATAATTTAGACCACTGTCCCCCATACCACAGAGACTTGACCCACTTGGACTTCTTGATTGCAGTGCACATTTCGCAATCATTGATTACCAGGGATATAGTGTCCATGGTTATACTGTCCACCCCTCAGCCACGAGCCCATCGGTATGTGACATCTCTTCCCTGATGACCTAAGGCATCATGGTGTTGCCTCCTTGAGTTACAAACAGGAGCCAAAGGCGGTTTTATGAAGGTAGGGAAAAGCAAAAACTTTATTTCGGAAGTTCCCTGAAACAAACTGCGGCAGGGGAGAAGCGCTCTTCCTCCCATGGCCCGGAACAAAGCCCAGTGTACAAAACAAAGGATAGGTTTGGGTAAGGAAAAAGGACTAAAGCTCTTCTCATGCAACAGCTCTATATATTCTGTTCTAACAAATTAACACAGTTTACAAAGATTCTCCAATTAAGGCACAGAATTCATGGGTTAATTCCTTGTGGCATATTTTCATTGGATCCTTATGTTCTCTCTAAACATTCGTGTTTCAGTTGTCACTCCACGATAACATGTTCTAACATGTTCTCAACTCTGGGATGTTACAGTGATAAGTGACTCTATTTTGTCTGGGATATAGGGTATTACTAACCAGGGCAACAGTGAAAAAGTAATGGGAATTCTAACCTAGACTAGGCAAAAAGCAAAAAGCCCCTTGGCATCCATGGGCCAACCAAGCTAGAAATAACTCTCCCTTATATTGCCAGTCCAGATCTACCTGTGACATTTTAATCTTACCAGCCCGATCCACCTGTTTGTTGTTGCAAGACTCTGCATTAGCCTGACTCTTGTACACATGATGGACTTTCCTGAGGGTCAGCTTCTCTACCCAGGCAGCGATGTCTTGCCACACTTCAGCAGCCCAAATGGGTTTCCCTCTGCGCTGCCAATTAGCCATTTTCCGTCATGCCAGCCACTCCCACAGAGCATTTGCTACCATCCATGATCCAGTGTAGAGGCAGAGTGTTTACCACTTCTCTTGTTCAGTGATATCCAAAGACAGCTGGACAGCTTTCAGCTCTACAACCTGACTTGATCCACCTTGTCCCTCAAAAGGTTCCACAACTCGCTGAATAGCAGAGACCCTGGTCTGCACTGGCAAGGCATGGAAAATGTCCTCCCTAAGCTCCTTTCTGAGTTTCTGATGGCTCTCTTCGATCCTCTCTTCCAATTTCTTCATACACTCAGTGAGGTCTGTTCCCATGACCAAGACTTGGGCTCCTGTCGGGGCATGTACATTTTCTTCATATGTCTGGAGCCTTCTTATCACAGCACCCACTGTCTCATTTTCCTCATCTCACTGCAGTGTATCTACGAAGTGGGAATACTCTTGTGGCCCGAGTCATGCAAGTTTCAACTATATGAGTGTTGTACAGTTTACAAGGTCTGGACTTTTAGTGGGTTGTTATTTGAGAAAATGACCTCTAGCACAACCAGTTCTCTCAAGTGTTGGATTCCTTGCTCCACGGTTTTTCAAGGGCCTTGCTGCAGCTGGATCTCTTCTTGGCAAAGGTATCTCTCCTTCACACTTGTCAAGAGTCACGTCCAGAGGTCAAGAGATTCTGGCTTCGTCATGATCCCCCTGTCAATACCTGCATCACGCGACAAAGATCCTAAGTGCCTTGCTTCAGTACCATCCAAAATTGTGCTGTCGCCTGCGGTGTCCCAGACTCTGATCAACCAGTTCAATATGGACTCATCTGTTCTTTGGGTGAGATCTTTCCACAGATTGTGTTAAATTTCTAAGGATAAAGATTCGGTGATTATTTCCAGCTCTGAGTCCTCTGCTGGCCATGAGGGTCCTGCCTCCTTATCATCATCCACCAGGCAAATGGATTTGGTCTTGTATTTCCTCCTTTGGACAGGGGCGACTGCTATTGGCTTAGGCTGCCCATCTGGTTTAACTGCAGCCTGAGTGACTGTGGAATCTGCCTATTTGTTCCCCTTTCCCTCCAGCTGTAGCTGCTGCTGCCGGGTATTGAGCAGCATGTGGTAAGCGTTAGCCAGGGCCCAGCACAATGCAATAAGCTGCTTGCCTCTGGAACTGCCACTGTGATTTTCCTTCAAATATTCTGCTACCTTCGCTGAGTTCTGTAATTGTTCAGGGGAGAACTTCCAAACCATTGGAGAAGAGTATTTCTTCAAAATCTGACCTATATCCTCCCATGTTCCATGCCACCCAGGATTTTCCACCCCTGGGACAGATCTCTGGACAACCCCTCTGGAAATCTCAGCCCTAATCCTAAAGGTGTTGTAAACCATGTTGAGGAGACGTAGCAGAACTAGCAAAAGAATATGATGTCTTTAACATCCAGAGGGAATTCAACATTCTCAAAATGTTATTTGTCACACCTGAAGGGTGAGAGGAGGTGAAAGGCTGGGAAAAATCATTCCTTCCTGTTCCCCCAACAGGCTGGGTGCAATCATTAATAAACCCCCAGATGTAGCAGCCAAGACCAGGACAGGCAAACAACAATGAATACACATCCCAAATGGTCTTCATTGCCACTGGTGTTATCTTTCCATAAACTGATATCACAAGGTGTATCCACAAAGCAGTCTTGGTTTCTGTCTCTAATCTGAACAAGGACATCACAGTGGGCAAATGGCTCCACATATACAGACACATACACAAAGTTAGGTGTACACCCACACGACTAGACTGAGCAGCATAGTGACCAGGGAGTTCTGTACCCAATATACAAATGTTTCAGACAAAACCGTTATTTTGTCACTTTCTATCTCAAGCCACATTAGATGGGCAACAAATGTCTTAGTTTAAGACAATTTATGGGGTGGAGCCTTGGAAAAGAGCTACCTCCCCTTTGGTTTTAAGCACTCCCCTTTCAACTATAAGGAGACTTGAATGCAAGAAGATAAAAGTAAAAAATAAGTTTACTAAAAAACAAAAGAGCAATTAATAAGGAAACAACAATAACCAAAAATACAAAGGCTCTAAGACAGATACTCCCTCCCCCAGTAACAGTGAAAACAAAATAGCAGAGAAGACACTCTGCCAATATGGCAGCCTCCATAGAAGACCACATGGGCCAGAAGATAATACGGCAGAGAAGCCCCTCCCTGAATGTGGTGGCCTTTATAGAAGACCATGTGGCCCAGGGGACAAAGACAAGATGGTGGAGAAGCCCACTTCTCCTGACTGTGTGGTGGAGAGGGACAACAGAGGAAAAACAACACAGCAACCGAGCCTCCGTGATTACAGAACTGCCTCTTCCCCCAAACAACAATCAACAGGAAACAGGGACAAAACATAAACCTGGAGGAACACTTTTTTTTCCCAAAAACAGAAGTCAATGCTGCTAGGTTGTCTGCTCCATGCCACTCGACAGGCACTCTCCTGGCAGCAGCTGGAACTTATGGGGAGGCTCCAACTCCTCCTCAGCAAAAACAGCAGGCAGCTGGAACTGGGGCAGCCACTGCAACTCGTTGGGAGAAGGGGGTCTGATTTTCCCAGTGACATACTGCAGCTGGCTGTCCCAGGTGGAGACAGTGAAAACAAAAGGGGAAAAAATTTTCAAAGAAGCATCTTCCCTGACTCCAGAAACAGTTGTTATCATGGCAACAGCAGCCAAAAAAGAATTAAGAAATTCTCCAAAACCCAGATAGGAATAAAAGAGGGCTTCTGCTTTGTGCTGTCTTGTCTTGGAAATCCTGCCTCAGGCAACTCTCTTGGCAGCCAGGCGAGAACAAAAGAGAGAGCTCTGTGTACCTCTTCTCACCTTTTAAAAGAACCCCCAAAACTCCCACCACCATGAACCTGGGGTAAAGCATGCTGGTTCTGCTTCCAGTTGCCAGTCCTATAGGGAAAATAACATAAAATGTGCAGATTGATGTAGAAGAAATATGGAATAAAATACATATTTTTTTGTGTCACTCAGGAAAGGAAGTCAAGGTGGGGAATGTGTGAGAAAGGCAATGCAAGGTAAGGGAGGAGTAGCAGGGCAAGCCAAAGGTGGGGTTAACAAGGCAAGGCAAGTGGGAGATAGGTAAGGCAAGTGAGAGCTAGACAAGGCAAGGCAAGGAATTGCCATGAGTAAAGGGATATTGAATTCAAGGCGGGAGAGGGGTGAGCAAGGTAATGCAAGGCAAGGGGGGGTTCAAAGGCAAGGCAAGTGGTGTCTTTGCAAGGCAAGGCAAGTGAGAGGTAGGCAAGGCAATGAGAGTCCTAGAAGGAGAAGGAAAGGCAAGGCTGGACCTGGACAAATGGGTAGGGAAGTCAAGTTGGGGGATGGGTGAGCAAGTCAGTACATGGCAGTGTAAGGAAGGAAGGGCATGGGAAGGCTACAGAGGGAGCAGCAAGGCAATGCAAGGTGTGGGAAAGCAAGGCAAAGTGAGGGCTGGTCAGGAAAGACAAGGAAATGCAAGGTTGGGTAGGAAAGACAAGGCAAGGCAAGGGAGAGGTAGGCAAAGCAATTAGTATCATAGGATAAGTAGACAAGACCTGGAAAAATGCACTAGGAAAGTCAAGGTGAGGGATGGCTGAGTGTTTGGGACCATGGGGATCTCATTGGAAGAACTGACCAAGGAGGAACAGGATAAGGCTATTTCTGCCTCAAAGACTCCACTTTGCCTGTGGAGAAAATGTAACAAATAGAAGCTATGGGAAAACTCACTGATTCCCGTTCCCACAGGTGGTACCTGTAAATACATTCCATTGTCACTAGGGAGGAGGAAGAGGGCAGCCAAATGCGCATGCCCAGCTCTCTTGGATATAGGGCCAAAGGGCCCTGAAGGTGAGGCTCCCCTCTTCTGCACCAGGTCATGGAAACGGCTCTTGCACCAGCTCTGAAAATAAACCTCTCTATGCACAAGATAATGGTTTAGCGTCTGGTTAACCTGCGTATATCTTTGAATCACACACTGAGCAACTCAATGTAAGGCAATGAAGTGGTAAAAAGGGCAAGGGAGTGACATGGAGGGGTCAGTAACGCAATGCAAATAAGGGGAAGCCCAGGCAATGCAAATTTGGGGAAGAAAAGTCAAGACAAGTAAAAGGAGGAGTTTGCCTAGAGAGGCAAAACCGGGAAAGAAAGCAGTAGGCAGGTCAAGGTGGTAGGATAGGCATGCAAGGTAGTGCAAGGCAAGGAAGGGGTAGCAGGGCAAGACAAGTAAAGCACTGGCTTTGCAAGGCAAAGCAAATGAGAGGTAGGCAGGTCAGTGAGAGACACAGGAGGAGCAGGCTAGGCGAGGCCAGAAGAAAATGGGGTAGGCAAATCAAGATGGGGTGGATGAGCAAGTAAATCCAGGGCAATGAAGGGAAGGAAGGGAATGGAAAGGACATGGAGGGGTCAGAATGGAAAAGCAAGGGATGGTCAGGAATTACAAGGAAATGCAAAGTTTGGTAGGAATGGACACACAAGGCAAAGGAGGGATATATAAACCAATCAGTCATAGGAGGAGCAGGCAAGGAGAGGCAAGGAAAAGCCAGGAAAAAAAAGGATAGAAAGTCAAGATCAGGAATGAGTGAGCAATGCAGTGAAAGGAAATGAAGTGGTAGGAATGCCAAGGCAAAGACACGGAGGGGTCAGTAAGGCAATGCAAACTGTGGGTAAGCAAAGCAAAGTCAAGGAAGGTCAAAAATGATAAGGAAATGCAAGGTTGGGTAGGAAAGGCAAGGCAAGGCAAGGCAAGGGAGGGGTAGGCAAGGCAATGACTATCATAACAGAACCAGGCAAGACAAGGCAAGACCTTGAAAACTGGGTAGTGAATGTCAAGGTGGCAGACGGGTGAGAAAGGCAATGAAAGACAAAGGTAGGGCAAGGGAAAGACATGGAGGGGTTAGTAAAGTAATGCAAGTTTGGGGTAGGCAGGACAAGGCAAGTCAAAGAATGGAGAGGCAGGGATGAATGCAGTAGGCAGGCCAAGGCGGGGCATAGACATGATACGTAATGCATCACAAGGGAGGGGTAGCAGGGCAAACCAAGTAAAGGGTTGGGATTACAAAGCAAGGCAAGCGAGAGGTACGTCCAAGGATTTCTCCCAGATGCAAGCGATCAAAACAGATGGATCTGCCTGGCCTTGGCCTCCCCTGGGCCTCTGCTCAACTGCACCTAAAACACGGGCTACGTGCTTTCCTTCCTATGGAAAAAAACTGTCATTCTCACCCAGGAGCCCGTGGCCAAAATTTGGATTGCACCTCCAAAATTCAATACATTAAAGGATTGCTCCCAGTTGAAAGATGCCAGGCCTTGACCTCCCCTGAGCCACCTCTCCTCTGCTCCTGAAACACTGGAGCTACATGAAGGTCTTGAGAGTCATAGGAGGAGCAGCCAAGGCAAGGCCATGCCAGAAAATGCCAGGACAAAAAAGGGATAGGGAATTCCAGATGGGGGATGAGTGAGCAAGTCAGTGCAAGGCAATGTAGTAGTAGGAAGGGCAAGGGAATGACGTGGAGAGGTCAGTAAGGCACTGCAAGATGCGGGTAGGCAAGGCAAGCAAATTAAAAGAAGGCCAGGCAAGGCAAGCCCAGGCCAGGGAAGAAATCATTAGGCACATCACAGTGGGGTATGAGTGTGCAAGGCAATGCAAGCTAGGGAAGAGTTAGTGCAAGGCATGGCAAGGGGTAGGTTTGCAATGCAATGCTATGTAGGCAAGGCAATGAGAATCATAGGAGGTGCATAGGACAAGATAAAGCAAGGTCAGGAAAAAAGGGGCAGTAAAGTCAAGGTGGGGTGCCGCCGTCAGCGCCTTGCAGCAGCTGCGTCGGGTGAGAGGAAGGGGAAAAAGTGCGAGACGCCCAGTGGCCTTCCGGAAAGCGTCCCTCGTGGAGTCGCTCTCGGGGAGCTCGCTTGCTCCTCCGTGGGCCTCACACTCCCTGCAGGTTGGGAGCAGGCACGCACCAAACTCACACAGCGACCGGCAGAAAATAAAACAGCGGAGGCAAAAAGGTTGGGAGGGGTTCTCCGGCAGGAGTACCGAGAGGGCTTAATAACAGGACATCTCTCGAAGGTTTCCTGGCATATAGAGCCAGGTACAATGACATGACATAACCGTATCACTGGGGAGGAATCAGGGTGGGGAAAACTCCGGGGTCCAATTGTCTGAGGGTCCATGGGTGGAGGAAAGATAGGGTGATCGGGGGAAGCCCAATGAGGAGAAAGAGGGGAGGAGCAGGGAAACCAGGACTAATGGGGCGACGAGGGAGAAAGGGACTTTCCAGGAGGGGATGGGACTAAGAAGGGACTGTCCAGGGAGGGGTAATTAACATAACCGACAATAAGATTGACATAAAGGGATGTATACAAACCCGGAGATAAACCATTGAATTAACTTAGGGGGAGAACTAGGGTAAAATCATAAGACACATCAAAAAGGGGAGAATGATGCAGCAGTGACAGATTTAACAGACCACAACAGTGGGGGACCTGTGAGCAAGGCAATGCAATGCAGTGGAGTGTAAGGAAAAGCAAGGGAAGAACACAGTGGGTCAGTAAGGCAATTCAAGGCTTGAGAAGGAAAGGGAAGGCAAGGGAGGGTATGGGCATGGAAGGCAAAGTCAGGCAAGGAAGGGGTAAAAAGGGCAAGACAAGGAAAAGCAAGTACCTTGCATTGTCCTGCAAGCCCCTTCCCCACCTTGACCTACTACCCCTCTCTTTCCTGGCCTTGCCTTGCCTTGCCTGCCCCTCAGAGTTGCTTAGTCTTGCCTACCCCAACCTTGCATTCCCTTACTGAACCCTCGCTGTTCTTCCCTTGCTCTTTCTACCATTCCATTGCCTTGCTCACCCCTTCCCCACCTTGATTTCCCTTGCCTTGCCCTGTCTGCTCACTGTCATGCCTACATAGCACTTGCCTTGATTTTCAAACTCACCCCTCGCCTTGCTTTGCCTCACCTATGACTTCCTTTTCTTGCATTGCCTTGCATATCCATCCTTCAGCTTGACCTACCTACCGCTTTCTTCTCTGGCCTTGCCCTGCCCTGCCTGCCTCTGCTTTCACTTGCCTTGCCTACCCAACCTTCCATTTTCTTAATGACTCCTCTTTGTCCTTCCCTTGCCCTTCCTAACACTCTGTTGCCTTGCATTGACTTGGTAACCCATCCCCCACCTTGACTTCCCTTTTCTGGCCTTGCCTTGCCTTGTCTGCTCCTTCTTTGACTTGTCTTGTCTTGCCCGCCCCGACCTTGCATTGCCTTACCCACACATACGTGTCCTTCACTTGCGTCTCCTACCACTCCTTTGCCTTGCTCATCCATCACTCACCTTAACTTTCCTACTCTTTTTATACTGTCCTTGCTTTGCCTTGCAAGCCTCTCATTTGACTTGCCTTTTCCTGCCTCCCTCAACCTTGTCTTGCCTTACAAACACACCCCAGGCCTTGCCCTGCCTACCTTTCCCTTCCATTGCCTTACTACTCATGCCCTGTCTTGACTTGCCTCCCCCTTTCTTTCCTGTCCTTGCCTTGCCTTTACTGCCCAGCCATTGACTTGCCTTGCCTACCCATAACTGGACTTGCCTTCCTCTGCCCTGCCTTGCCTACAACTTCTGGGTCTTCTCTTGTCAACTACTCTATTGCCTTGCCATTCCTACTAAACCTTGCTTTTTCTTGCCTGTCCTATCTATCCCTTGCCTTGCCTATCTATGTCTTGCTTTGCAGTGTCTTTCATACCCATCCCCCACAATTAGCTGCCTAGCCCTCTCTTCCTGGCCTTGCTTCACCTTGTGTTCCTCTCCTTCGACTAGTCTTGCCTTTCCTAGCCCTCTCTTGTCTTGCCTTAGCCCCTGCTGTGTCCTTGCCTTGCCTTGCCTTGCCTTTCATTTCATTTCCTTGCCTTGCCTTGCCTACAGTTAGATTGCCTTGCATACCTATCCCCTGCCTTTCTTGCCTGGCCTTGCCTGGCATTGCCTGCCCGCCTTTGACTTGCCTTGCCAGGCCTACTTCAACCTTGCATTGCCTTACCCACCCATTCCCCACTTTACCTTTCCCTTCCTACTCTGCCCTTGCCTTGAGTGGTGTTGCATACCCATCCCTCACCTTGACTTCCCTTCCCCTTTCTTTTCTGGCCTGGCCTCTCCTGCCCTTCCTTTGGGCCAGCCTTCCTTGAATATTGCTCACTTGCCGTGCGTACTCTTGCCTTGAATTGCCTTGAATTGGCTGCAACTCCCTTGCCTTGCACATCCACCCCTTGCCTTGCTCTGCCCTGCCTACCCCGTTTTGTTTTGGATCACCTTGCAGAGCCATCCCCTCTCTTGCCTTGCCTCACTGCTTCTATCCCAACATTTCTTTGCAGTACCGATCCCTCTCTGTCCTTCCCTCTCCCTTCCTAGCACTCCATTGCCTTGCACTACCTTGCTTACCCAACCTCCACTGGAACGTACTTTCTTTCCTGGCCTTGCCTTGCCTTGCCTGTTCCTCCTATGACTCTCATTGCCTTGCCTGTTTCTCCCTTGCCTTGCCTTGCCAACCCATCCCTTCCCTTGCCTTGCCCTGCCTATGCCTCCCTTCCCTAGCATTGCCTTTCATACTCATCCCCTGCCTACTCCTTTCTTCCCCGGCCTTGCCATGCCTTCCCTTCCTCTCCTTTGACTTACCTTGCCTTGCCTTTTTCTACCCCTCTCTTGCCTTGCCTTGCCTTACTGACCCTTCCATGTTCTTGCTTTCCCTTGCCTACCCCTCCCTTGCCTTGCATTACCTTGTATACCTATTCTGTGCCTTGACTTGCCTGCCCCTTTCTTGCCTGGCTTTGCCCTTGCCCTGCTTCCTGTCCCTGCCTGGCCTACCCATCACTGGACCTACCTTCCTCTGTCCTGCTTTGCCTACAGCATCTGGGCCTTCCCTTGCCCACCACTCCCGTGCCTTGTTTTCTCCTCACTGGTCTTGCCTTGTCTTCCTCAACTTGCCTAGAATTGTCTGCAAATTGATTGCAATTGCTTTGCCTGCACAGAAGGCAAGGCAAGGCAAATGAGTGGGAGGCAAGTCAAAGCAAAGCAAGGAAGTGGTAGGCAGGGCAAGAAAATGGAAGGCAAAGCAATAGTAAGCTATGCAAATGTAGGTAATGGTACTGAAGGCAAGGCAAGGCAAGGCCAAGTGACTCTGCCTTTTCTTGTCAACAAAGAACAAATTTCCAGTGTTGGCAGAGCAGATGATTAGGTATTATGGGGAGGTAAACTCCAACAA
Source organism: Atrichornis clamosus (assembly GCA_013400975.1). Lineage (NCBI taxonomy): Eukaryota > Metazoa > Chordata > Aves > Passeriformes > Menuridae > Atrichornis > Atrichornis clamosus. The sequence goes on from WBMZ01010096.1 coordinate 22,077, forward strand.
GACACTTCTGTCCTGGTACCTTTTTAGTGTAGGAGCAATTCTTGGACATATTTGTTACTGGAGGTGTTACCCACCTTTCGGTTGGTAAGTTCCTGCAAGAGAATGACAATGCTTTTCCTTGGGAAGGAAAGCACCTAGCCCTAGTGTTTCAGATGCAGATGATAAGCTGCCTAGTGGAGATCAAGGGCAGCAGCATCTTTCTCTCCTGATATATTTGGTGCAGCAGCATTCCCTCCATTTGTACAGTTATGGACTTGGTATCCATCTTTTGAAGGTGGTCTCCTGAAAGATTTAATTTAGCATGTTGGTTCCACTTTTCAGAGGTGGTCTTCTGAAGTTTTGGCAGTACATTTATTTGGGGCAAGATAAACAGCTATGCTCAGTCTTTGTGGGCAGCTGATATAGTGCCCAGGGCAGGTAATGCCCAGTAACAGTGTTCTGACACATTTGTATGGGCTCAATTCCTGGATGTTTTCTATTTTGGAGGAGGGGATCCCATTTCTTTTGAGATGGGCTTATCGTTCCTGTCTTTGGCAAAGAAACCAGTTTTGGATTAATCACATTGAGTGGTCTTGGCAAATTTCATTGCTTTTCCTAGTAGGCAGTTCTATCAGCTAGACCTATTCAACGTTACAGTGGGAATGCAAAAGCCAAACTGTTGAGCTTTCTGTCCTGGTACCTTTAGTGTCTGAGCAGTGCCTCTTGCTGTTCAGTCTGGATCCTGACTCTGTGAAACTGGAAGATTATAATGGTACATACAGCTGAGAGGAAAGTGCAGATACCAGGGTGTGAGAAGCAGTTCGACGGGTGCAGTTGAAGTTGTAGGCAGCCAACAGCATTCTCAGCTGACACTTTTGTGAGATTTGTTTTTGCGATGGTTTCAAGTTTGTAGCTGAGCTCTGAGAGTGTGAAAACATTATTAGTGCAGAGTTCATGTTGCCGTTTGAGTGTGGTGCATATAAGAGTTTGTACCTGGAAAGGGAAGATCAGCGAAATATTTTTGTCCTGTCTCAGTTTCTTTGAAAGCAGTGACGTTTTCAACTCGGATCTGCACTTTAGGCCCTTTAGGGCTGAGATGCATTTCCTTTTTTTGCAAGTCCACACCGCCATCGTGTGGTGGTTTTATGACAGTGCCCAGGTAAAAGCCAAGCGCTTTTCTGTCCCGGCCCCATTCCTCTGGGAGCAGTCAGTGGTAGGGGTTCCCTTGTGGATGATGTCTCTTCGGGACTCAAAAGATCCTGATATGATCCTGCATAGAGCTGTGAAGCAAGACGAATCGTCTCTTTGTTGACTGTGCAGGCTGCAAAAGAAAAGTGAATTCCAGCACTGCCTCTTTCTTCTTTGTGGGACCAGCTGCTGAATGTTCTTAGCTTTTTAAGCGGACTCTATGAGACTGAAAGTGCATGAGGGTCCATAGAGCAGAGCACACAAACCTGTGTGTGCTGCACTTTAAAAGCTGCAAGGGGGAAGTGAAGGCCAGCCCTTACTTTTTGTTCTAGGAAGTTTGGTATGGGAGCAATCACTGGACAGAGTAAGTTTGGAAGCCGGGCTCTGCAAGAGTGAAAGAATGTGATGGTACATGTGCATAAGTCCAGCGTATGCATTGTTTTTCACAAGATGTGAGTTAATGTGCAGAGTTCAACAGCTTGTTGAGGGGACACCTTTTGTGACCAATAGTTCCCCTTGATGCAGTTAATTTACATTCAGGAACTCTGCATGACTGAAAGAAAGAATGTACATTTAGTTGAGTTTAGTACATTTAGTTTGAAAGGAAAACTCATAGCCTCTTTTGCAGAGTGTTGTTGATAGTCTTCGAAGTGAATGTGAAACTGAACAACTGTTCTGTTTCCAAAAGCAGCTCAGTGAGCAAACCAAAATGTGAAGGCGCATGCAGCTAAAATAAAGAAGCATAATGCCAATGTGTGTTGTGCCATTTAAAGCTGCACAAGAAAAGGGATGCCCAGCACTATCTCTTTTGCTCTAGGATATTTCCTTTAAGGCAGCTGATGATCCCGAAGGTCTTAAGGCAAAACTGAAAGGACAGGATTCAACATGCAGCTTAGAAGAAACTTAACCTTCCATTTGAAACCCTTAATTAATATGGCAATCAAACAACACTCTGACTTCATGTGCCAGGAAAGGAACTGTTGCTAGCTAACCCCTTCTCGCAGCTTTTCAACTACACACCTCAGGATTGGTTTACACACGTTCCTTCTCAGCTCCTTGTACAGTCACATTCCAAGTCCAGGGACAGAATTTCAAAAGTTCAGCAAAAACCTTGTTCACAAACAGTGCTAGCTGAGAATGCTCTTGCTGGCCCAACATGTAACTCGCACCCGTTGAACCGCATCACAAGCCCTGGCGATAGGCACTGTCACACACATTCAGTGTTGCAGAGACCAAACAGCTGTATCGCACAGAGAAGTGTGAGGGCAGAAGGTGTTCCCAAATTATCCCCTTCTCCTCACAGCCTGGAAAGTGCACACAGCGCACTGGGACTATGCACTTTCCTTCTCAGAGATTTGTGCCGTCACCTTTCTCCCCTCTCGCAGGTCTCATTCAAATGTCCAGCAGCTGCTCACATAAAAAAGGCTCTAGAAGAAAAAGGCAGTGCTGGGCTGCACCTTCCCCTTGCTGCATGTAAGTGGTAAAACTATCTGATCCTGCTGGTGATCTAGCAGAACAAGTTTTCTTCACTCTCTTCTAAAGCTTTCCTGAATTCTGTATAATAGTTTTCCCCAAAACGTTTGCATTTCACCTGTATTCACCTCTATTGGTGTAAAAATCCTTTGGAATCTCTCAGTAGGCTATGTATCTTAGTGATAACAGAGCTTGCAATATCTTTAGTAAATTCTCCTTTTCCTCTTTTTCTTACAATAGCTCACAAGAACAGTACTAGAACAGAACCAGAAAAAGGGCAAATAATTAACATTTCTTTTGCTTTTCTTAGCCTTTTCTGCAGTGAAATACAAAAGTGTTAGGGCCATAACTCCCTTTCTGCTTTCATTTAGTTTGAGACACATATGGGACATGAAAAGAGAGATAATAGGGACTAAACATTTGAAAACAGAAGATCTAGATTTTTTTTTTGGTTGTGGGGGTTGCATTGCATTCTCATCTTTTCTGATCAGAAATCTCTTATTTAAACTTCTAAATACCAGATTGGTTTCTGCTCCATCTCATAGAATGATGGTTTGTTTTATCTGGTTTCTTGTGGTGAAGAGGACCTTGCCTATTTGGCTAGTAAAGAAAATTACTATCTTTATTTAGGCAGATATTTAAGTCTGCAACTCTACCTGTCTGTAATTATACAGAGAGACAGAAAAAACCCAATTTCTTATGGCTTCACTAAGGTCTAGAACCTTTCCTACAGAGTTCTCTTCTTGATGGAAGACATTTTGCCCCATTTTTCAACACATTCCTTACACTGCTACTGCATAGCTAAGTGTACTGTTAGACTTTGCCTGGATCTTAAAAGGAACTTCCATGCAATTTTTACAGCAATGAAAAAAGAAGCAATAGTATAAACTTGGCCAACACACACCCAAAGACCCTGTGAAGTTACAGTAGTTTTGTCTGCCCTGTTAGAGGCAACTTCATTTCTAACTTAACTTTTACAAAGACATTTACAACATTGCTCTTCAGAATACAAGGAACAATTGTTGCTAGCTCTTGAGACTGTAATCTTGTTTGATAAAAAAAAAAAGACTTAAAATTCACCTAGATGGCAAAACCAGCAAGAGAAGGTTTTGTAGAAAGTCACGTCTTTCATTTTACCTTTTTATGTGTCTTTAATTGTGCAAAAGGCAGGTCTCTATTTTGCAAGACAAGTCAGCTCAACCCAGTACAGTATGTACTCAGTACACTATGGAGGTATCTTCCCATAATGTCTGTGGTTTGCTCTGGAGATTGTTTGGAAATTGTCAAGTCCAGAAAAGATCAGTATAAAAACAAGTAGAATCCTGAGATTCGTGTCTTTTCCTCCAGAAATATTTCTCCTCTCCTGAGTACCCACCTGACTGCCTTTCCTTTGAGCACTTTTGCAGGCAGAGAATCCGAGCTACACTTTTCCACTTTTTCCCCAGAACCTGCTGGCTTATTGCAGGCACATCATAGCCAGAAGGCTGTGTGTGTTCCTGCATTTCCATAAGGACAGAAATAAAGACTATAGCATTTATGGAACAGCTGCTGCACAAGTTGCTCTGCATAAATGTTAAAGACAATCCGCTCTGTGAACTGAAAATCAGGTCTCCTTATGAAAGCACGTGGTGAGAAATAAGTCAGAAGGAACCATGGTTGCTCCTACACATGATAGACTGAGCAGAGAGTCTGAAGGAAGCAGAACAAAATAAAAAGGAATACCCTATGAAGAAAAAAGACTCTTATTTCCTCAGATGTTTGCTCTGCCACTCAGGCAAAAATAGAGAGGAAAACAATACTTCCTAGTATTTGTACGTATACCCTGTCCACAGATATTCTTACTGTGAAGAACAGTGTTTTCTTAGGACCAGAAGCTGACAAATTGATTTGTAGTAAGAATTTGAGTATATAGGAAAATATGAGGAAATGCTCTTTGTGTTTTAGGTGCTCTCTTTACTTGATTCTTTGTTTGTAAGACCTCAAATATTAGCAATAAAAACCTGAAGTGTTATCTGTTTTCTTACACCAATATACACCACCAGCTCTTTTTAAGAAGTGTTTACATCCATGAAAGCTTTTTAGCACAATGTGCAACTGCAGTGCACAATGAACACTTAGTCAGCAAGAAACTTAATTGATTTTTCCCCCTCTCTTCTCTCAAAGAAAGATAAATACTCTGACAGGAGGTGAGTAATTAGAAAAAAAAAAAAAGGAATTCTGTCCCAAATTGGCATTCACATGCACTTTTTTAACATACTTTAGGTGAAAAGGCAGACATTTTAGCAACTTAGCTTTGTAGGGTTTCGGTGGTTTTAGCCATTCTTTGCATGGATACTACAGCTTTCCCCATGCATTGCAATTTAGGTAGTTGCTCCCTGCAGTTCCAAAAAGATTCTATACCTTAACCTACTCCCTCAGAGCTCCCCACAAAAGAAGTCAGGGGAAATAACAGTGCTGTGCCACTGAGTGCTGTCAAAAACACTGTGTAAACTTACAACATTTATTTAAAATATTCCATCTTAAGTTATAACATTGAAGGCATGTTAACTAGCTAAGACATTCAAGCAGTAAATTAGTTCCTTTGTGTTTGATGGAACTATTTATATGTTACTAAAATAATAGCCTTAATTGCTTTTCATCATTTGTGCATTTTACTATTTTCACTAAATTCAGCTGTGAAAATGAAAGGAGATTATTTAGGTTCAAGTTCTAGCTATAATGCATTAGCAAAATGCTGAAATGTTTACATTGCAAGCAGAGCAGAAAATGTGTACAAGGGGTAAATATGAATATAGTTCATATGACTTATGAATAAATTTCTATTCATGTTCTATTCCATTTTGGATCCTGAAGTGGAACAACAACTTCCTTCCATCACAATCAACAGGAAAACCCTACATACACACCACCTATCTTTTTTTCAAATGGGGACCTGAGTAAAAGCAGAAATTTTTCCTTCTCATAAGGTTAGGAAATGTAGTTAAGACCAGGCCCTGATTTTGAATGCCTCACTGCAGGAAAGGAATGGAATTTCCATCCATTTCTGGTAGACTTTTTCCACATTAGAAAAATCACTGTAGTGCTAATTTTGCTGTATATTTGATGGAACTGACTTAGAGAACTCTGGGACAAGAGGTCTCTCCATAGGAGCTTTGCCCCTCTCACTTCTGTCTGTGAGCTGCTCACATGGTCCTGAAGGTCCACTGTGACATTGGCTCTTATTAGAAGTGAAAGGGCTCTTTGACAATGGGCCTTTTACATGGATTTCCTAAGAAAAACCTGCCTGGGGAGGGAACTTGTCAAATATTGTATTCTCTTGTGCCAGAGGAAGACATAATGTTTTGGGCTGAAACATCTACAGTTATTTTCTATTTCATTATTTGAAAGGAATGTTTATTTCCCTTCTTTTCAGCACAGGTACTAATTTTTAATCTCTACCCACACACATTCATAGCTAGACTAATTCTTCTTCTCTATAAAAAATGATTTAAAAATAATTTCTTCTCATTCTAAAACACTTAGAGGTTTCCAAAAAACATTACCATTTTAAACATCTCAGAAAATACAGATGAGAAGTAATTTCTGTGGTTTGTTGGTTTTGATTTTTTGGATTTTTTCAAGGATATGTTTATCTTTTTACTCTTTTTACTACTCAGATTTATATGTAAAATCTCGGGTACAGGAGCCTTGTCTTACTCTGTTTCTGTAAAGGACAATCTCATAATAAACACTCTAGACTTAAAATTCAGGAATAAAAAAAGGGAAAATTTGTGTACAGCTGTCTTTAATAGCACTGATATTGCCACACATTTAAATTAGTTTGGCAATTATTTTGGGAAGAGCTCAGCTGGGATTATCATCTGAAGGATTTTATTTGCATGCCAATTGTTTCACAGAAGCTATTTCTGCCAGCTATTCTCACCCTACATGCAAAGTCATAAATCCTGCTCAGTGGCCACAGATAAATATTGCCATCAGCTTCAAATAGGCTGCTCCAGGCAGACAAGCAGGATTTGGCCTGTATCGTGGTTAATAAAGCTGGCAAAGCGTTTTCAATTGGCACTCAATTTTCAAACATAAAAGTAAGATCACCCTCCCTACCTTCCCTCTGTCCCCTCTTCCCTCTGATTGACACAGAAACCTTTTGTATTGATGTGATTCACCAAGAGATGTGTGAACAGACTTCTGCCCCTTCCAAGTGTGAAACTCTTGTTGAAAAAGGAGTTCAGAAATTTCCTTAGGCTTCCAATATGGAAGCTAAATGCTATCCCCACCCAATGAGGTAAAATCCGGGGGATATTTACAGCTCATATAACAAACAAACACCACAGGAGATAGAAAGTCTTTAGCAGGACGTATCCCCTGCCACAAAAAACTTAACTGTTGCTTGTTAGCTGGTACGATAGTCCAAGGCATCCACCCTCACCAGCACCTGTTAATTGGTAAAATAATTCACTCAAGACCACCTGGCTCCTGATGAGCTATTTCGCACTACGAAAGCAACACTCTCAGCTACGATAACATCTTGCCTTGAAAGCAAGATTGAAAGGATAAGCTGGAATTTGTGACTGACAGCCCCTGCACTTTACAGACTAAAAGATTCATTAAATGCTCACAAAGCAGAAGTTTCCTGCACACCCCAGAAACATGTAGAGCCTTCTCCCCAAGATCAGGACGCTGATTTTGTGGTTACTCTCTGGGGCATTGAGTGAAAGGGTCCTGTGTACACCACCATCAAGTCATAAGGTACATTGAAATCCTAATCTATATTATTCCTTTGCTAGCTGTACTCTAGGTACCTTTTATATTGTGCACTGTTTTATGTAATCTACTAGTAGTTATTTGTTTATCCTGTGTAGTAAGTAGTCTGTTTAAAGTTTTTTATCAGTTAATCTTGTGTCTATTCAAGAAATAATTCATTTTGTAATAGACCTAATCGGCTATTCTTAAGAATTTGCTAGCGAGAGTGATTTTGGAGGGCAGGTCACCTCAACAGAGCTACTGCCAGAAATCTGAGTGAAGACAGGGCCTGTCTAAAGCTCTCACTCCATTCCTAACAAAATCTCGACTTCCAACAAGATGTGTCTGCTATCTGGGAACTGAGGACAAAGGTACACATGAAAATTCACAGGCTGCAAAACAACTTCACAAGAGCAGAAGAACCATCATGGTAGTTGCCATGGAATGCCAACAGCATTCCAAACTCCTGTTCTGAATACCTATGCTGAAAGATCTGTCGCTTGCCTCACAGAGTCTGATTTGAAGGTGATTTTCTGGAATCACAGCACGTTATTCCATCAGCCAGCTTGTCACCACAGTGATGAGAAAGCTGTAATGCTATTGCCACTTAATTCAGTAAATCCATATTTTTCAGCATGTTGATTCTACTGCTGGCTCATCACTCACCCAGACCTCCTCTAAAGACCTCACTGCAAAGGAGGGGAGGGGGAGAGAGTAAAGAGAGTGCTCATGGCAATGCTGTTAGGGTGTTCATGAAAACATAAACTAATCTTGTTGCAAACAATAATGGCATTTTCCTCCAACTTGATTTGTGATAGGAAGCAATTTTGTGAACTGCATTCCCAAGAAACAACAGGAACAGTGTTAAAATTAAAAATGCTTAATATGGAGACCCTTAAGAGAAGAAGCTGTGAAACCCTTTCACCAGTTATGCTGTTTGTAAAAGTGAAATAGCAGTTACTCTTATTTCTTGTTTCAATAACCCAGGTATGGATAATATAATTTCATATTTCTCACATAATAATTACTTTTGGCTTATGCTACTTTAAAAACAATGTCCTTAATTTAAAGAACAGCCAAACCATTCTTTCAGGCGAAAAATGAATTTGCCCTAATTTTTTTCACAATTTTAACTTTTCAAAATTATCAGTTAAAAATTAATTGACAAAATGTCAATGATGTTTTATATTCCTAGGCACAAGTAAAAGCTTCCAAAATATAAAAAGAATGTTTATGATATAATAACACTTGGAGAATATTGCTAATAGGACAAAAGAGTTGTCAAATGGAATACTAATAACAGAACTATGGAGTTCAACTGTGCACCTACTCAGGTTGAATCCCAGTGCATCTCATGGAGATTCAGATTTTGGAGTGTGCTCTTAGATTCCGTGCATGGAGATGGTGAGGAGTATTGCTTTCTACAGCACTCTAGGATTGTCACTGACAACCACAAATACTTGTGCTAAACAGTGAAGAAACTGCCATGTAAGCAGAGAATACCAGAATCACTGAGGTTGGAAAAGCCCTCCAAGATCACTGTGACCAATCCCCATCTTGTCACCAGCCCAGAGCACTGAGTGCCATGTCCAGTTATTTCCTGAACACCTCCAGGGATGGGGACGCCACCACCTCCCTGGCCAGCCACTTTCCAATGCGTGACCACCCTTTCCATGAAGAAATTCCTCCAGTGTCCAAACTGAACCTCCTTTGACACTGTTTGAGGCTGTTTCCTCTTGTTCTCTCCCTTGATCCAACCCCTACCTTGCTGCACCCTCCTTTCAGGGAGTTGTGGAGAGCCAGAAGGTCCCCATTGAGACTCCTTTACTCCAGGCACAGTGTCCCCTACTTCCCTCAGTGGAGATAATTTTCTTCTGTAAGACAGATTTTAGAACTCAAGAAGCACAATAAATTTATGACTACATGTCTTAGTTTGAAA
>WBMZ01010097.1:0-62230 GCA_013400975.1 Atrichornis clamosus
CGGCTGCGCCCGCCGCGCCGCGCCCCGCCCGCAGCGCAGCGCACGTGGCCGGGCAGCATCGCTGCTTCCCCTCCGCTCCCGGCGGTGCCCGAGCCAACCCCCCCGCCAAGCAAGAGGGAGGCGCGGGAAAGGTTGGGAAAGGCGATGCCATATCGGTTTTGTTACCGCGGTTGTGCGGTCGGACCGCGAGCCCGTCCTTATGCCCGTGCGGGGTGTCACCGAGGCGGGGCTCGGCGCTCCTCTGTGATTTTTAGGAAATAAAGCATGAAAAGAGTGAAAAGACCAGGATGCGGCGCGAAGGGGGACGGGAGGGCGCAGCGAGGAATGCGGAGTGGGGGCAGGGGGGAGAGGAGAAAAAGACAACCAAAACCACGCCGATCTCGTGATCGTAGTGCAGATCACACAGAATCGTTAGGGCTGGAAGGGACCTCTGGAGATCATCCAGTCCAAGCACCCTACCAAGACAGGTCATATAGAGCAGGTGACACAGGAGCTCGTCCACGTGGGTTTTCCACGTCTCCAGAGAGAGAGACTCCATGACCTCCCTGGGCAGCCTGTTCCTGTGCTCTCCCACCAAAAGGGTTAATTTGTCTCAGTATTCCTTGACTGGCAGGCAGCGCTTTATGTTGGAGGAACGCTGCTGCTGTTCAGATCCGTTTCGGTCTTAAGCAACTGTTCTGGTGCCTCTTGTGTCTCTTAGGGAATCAAACGGTGTTTGTAAAACAGAAATGTAGAACACAGACCAGAGGTAGCTGTGACAGTCACACAGTTTTAACATGCATCTCACACACACTTCTAATTGTATTTTAAAGCACTTGTCCCTTTTGCTCTAAAATAACCCCAAACAAGCACAAACCCTCAAATGCTTAAATTACAGGAAAAAACAGTTGTTAAACTAGTTTTGCAAACCTTGAATAGAAAAATTAAGCAAATACACTGCTAACGAGGTTTGCACAACCTCCTACTTGCACCTGGTTCTCTCCTTACCAATTGCACATAGTAACTCGCACAAACACAGGCAATGTGGGACTTGGTCACCAAAGGCTTGTAAATAAAGCCAAACAAATGACAAAACTCATTTTTAGCCATGAACTGAGACAGCGCATGAGGACGTTTGGGACCTTGGTCTCTACTGGGAGTGGGTCAGCTACACGATGCCCTTTCTGCTCAGCTTTTCCCACCCAGAGGCCATCCAGGTCTGACTGGCAGCACAGATGTGTCTCCACAAAAGCAGTGCTGACCTCCTTCCAAAGGAGAAGACTTTGGGGTTTTATGTTGTGCAACAGCCAAAGTATGGCAACACAGCCTTGTCTCCTGCCCAAATCCTCCTCTTGCTTTTGTCTCTTCCCCCTTTTTTCCTGCTCCCTAATGGTTAGACGGGTCTTTTGTTTTCCACTCTGTCTCCCTGTGTCTTTAATCTCACTGCGTGGGCTTTCCCACACACAGGCAGAGGAACACTGTGGCACCCCTCCACCTGTGCCCCAGAGCACCCCACGGCATGCAGACAAACAGCCTTTCATAATAGGAATGGTTGGATGTTTCTCTGTCGGCAAACATGCATCTATGCTTGGACAGGTGCTTGAATAGCTGCTTTAGAGAAAAAGAGGGTTATAATGGCATAAACATTATATGACAACCCCACCCGAGGACTACATGGCACCATGAACATGCTTTGCATTCAGGGAACTGTTCTTATTACTTCTGCAACTGGTCCCAGTTGGAATACCAGTTAGAGCTGTAGCCTAACATTATTTAACTTATTAGCTTTATCTTGCTGAGTTTTTAAAAAGTCATGCCAGCATGAGCTGATGATTTTTTGCATGTGTAAAAGTCAACTGCATTTTCAGTGCCTGCAGGAAGGGGTCTGGCTGGACATAGGTAGGGGTTTAGAGGGAAACTATCCTAGGCAGCCTTGGTTTAGCTAAGCAGGTTTAAAAACGTTAGGCGAGAGAGTTTGTCTGAGCTGCAGTCCAGGCTGGGACCAGGCTCACCTGGGAGATGCTTCCTGCTTCCCCTGTGTAAAGCAAGGGGCACGTTCGCAGCTTTGGAAAGGGCAGGGGAGCAGGGGAAAGGAGGCTTTCTGCAGTTGTGGTAGAGCCACTCCAACCAAACAGCACAACTGAACACTTTTGTTTTCTGGAAGCATTTTCAGATGCAATGGGCAGGACTGGGAGGAAATCAGGGCCATGATGCAGATACTGCGATCGGATGGGGAGATACGTGTTGTGTAACAGACATCAGATGGGAGCAGGCAACCTAATTACATTGCTGCTCCTGTGCCTCTGTGCACCCCTTTACCAGCAAAACACGGGACTGTTCTTCAGGTGCGAGATAAAATGAAATGAAATGTACCTGCCGATATATACATGGAGATGCTCCTGAGCCAGCCCCAGGAAAACCTGGAGAGCTGTCACCGACCAGTGAAAGCACAGGGCAAGGACAATGCTGGATGGGCAGAGCAGGAGGGAAGCGGAAGGGGAAGCTTTTCCTCGCTGGTAGGGCTCCAAGTGACTTCTGTAATCATGAGAGTGGGTATTTGGGCTCCTCCAGGCTGAAACATCTGCTTCTCTTGGCCTCGGTTGCTCAGCAGGATACCCGAGACCCCCATGACTCGCACACCCATTGCCCCATTCTTCTCTCGGCCACGCCTGGCGGGTGCCAGCCCCGCACTCCCCCAGGGAGGGTTTGCCTTGCTCCGCTGCGGGGGCTGCGCTGCTCCTCCTCGCCCACAGCACTGCCTGCAGCGAGCAGGCATGTGACACACAACCCTGCTCACATGGTTCTTACGGAGCTTGGCCATCCCTAACACCACACCCCTCACCGGCTGGTTGTGCGCGCATCAGCGCTGCCACCAACAGCTTTCCAGCTGCATCCGACCTACATTTGCACCTTCTCGCTGCCGCAGCTCCCTTTTATTTAGAGCAACCTTGCTCCTCTACTCTCAGTGCAGACCCATCAGTGAGAAGGAGCTCGGTGGGCAGGGGGAAACAAAGGCTGCTGGCAAGTCCCTGCTGGCCCTCTGATGGGCTACCATGGTACTCTTCCGTTCCTCAGAAATTACTGACTAATCCGGAGCCTATAGATTCAATCCACTCACCTGGAAAAGCAAACAACTGCTAAAATATTAGGATGAGGAACTTGTTGGACGATCCACTGGGAGGGCATGGTCCTGCACGTAAGCCTGGTGTGGACTGTGCAGCAACCCCAGCTACCTGCAAATGTGTCAGTGCTCTTCCAAAGCTCACAGACCTATTGATTATGCTGTTTTCCAGCTAGGGAAGATTCTTTTGAGGCTGTAGACATACTTACTATTCATGCAAAACAAATCCCTGTGCTGTCATACTTTAAAATCTTTGACTTGTTTTTTCAGTAGTAGGATGTGCTGCTGAAATATTTATTTTTACTGTTTGCCTTGCCCTTGAACTACAAGGAAGAGGAGCTGAGTTTTACCTACAGCAGTCTGGAGATACTCCTGTAAACTTCTGCAAATCATAAAGCACACAGAAATTAATCCAGCCTTAAATGCCATTACAAATCCCCATTACTTGCAGCATGGGAATAGCTTCTTGCCTTTCAAAAAGACGTGAGACTTTACAGAAACATTAGGCAAAATTAGTTTCTGGGGGAACTGAGCCCAGCAGAAGCCTTTCTAGTTGAAGTATGGAATCATTTTATTTGCAGCCATGTATTGCACATTATGCAATCAATGCTCAGCATAAGTTGAGCATATTGAGGTATTTCCATTAGGTCAGTTTGAGAGACAGTATGCACCCAAGGTGATATTTATTTTTTTTAAAAGCCAAGGGAAGTGATCAGCTCACTCTGGAGTGTTACCTTCACCTTGCCATCCTCAGGCGGGAAATCGGCAGTGACAAGCCCTGTTGGCATGAGCTGAAACATGCTCATCCTGGGATCTGCGTCAGCTCCAGTGGAGCTCGGGGCCTCTCCTCACCCTCCTTGGTGGCCTCCCTCCCTTGCCAGGTTCCTCTTTATCAGTCCCATGGCTATACATCCCCACACCCGCTCCACACACCCGGGGTCAGCCCTATCAGCAAGTGCAGCAATGGCCGGTCCCCCCTGATAAGGCTAGAAATCCCAAAGAGAGATTGAGAGGTGATAACACCTCAGCTTGGGTCATCTTCTCGCCCAGCTAGGTCATTCTTCACCAGAGGGGCAGCCTTTCCCCAAACACCCACCGCTGGGTGACCAGACAGATCACCAGGGGCTCAGTCCCACGCACAGAAAGCCAGGTCCTACCAACCTGTGCCGTAGGACTGTGTGCTCCCCAAAGACCAGCTCATGGTGAATGCACAGGAGGGGGAAGAAAAATTAGCTACAGAGGACCTGGCAGGGTACAGCCGTAAATGTCTGTGCTCGGTTCCCCGTGTGACAGCTGAAGATAAGCAGTGCTCCCTTTTCTCCCTCGTGTCCGCCCCGCTGCCTTGCTTACACAGCCAGTGTGCTGGGAGCAGGCACTCTCCCTCCATCTCAATGTTTGTGTGACTCCCAGCAGAGCGGGGCTGCGATCTCCGTCGGGGCCCCTCTGCATCATTAGAATAATAAAACAGTACGGGAACAAGAGTTTCTCTCTTCCTCCTGGTGACAATTACGGTCATGCGCTCCAGCACTGCACTCCCACCCCATTCCTAGCAAAGATTCTTAGTGAAGATGGTGAGTGCAGCTTGAGCTGGGCTAAGCCTAATTCTTTTAAAGACTAATTCAGCCTGATAAGAGTGTTTGGGACAAAGCCTGCCCTGACAGCGTAATTAAAGAAGTACAAATTGTTTCTAAAACCACACGCTGGCAGAATTTTTACAATTAATGACCAGTTGTCACTGTTGGGGCTTGTCAGGGAGGGATCGTTCTCGTCTTACACGCCCGATCTGGGTCAGCAGCCCATCCATCGCCTCTGTGAGGACGGGAAAGCGAACAGGCAGCGGCACTGCCCCAATAAGCTGTTAATGACACCGTACTCATTACTGCAGATAACAAACATCTTGTTTCTAAGCAGAATTTTTGCCAGCTCTCTTTGACTTTCTAGGCTGTGATTAAACACAGACAGAAAAAGAGGGTGCTTACCTGGCCTACTTTTCTTCATTTTCCCTCTTCTCATGCATTTTTGATCGCAAAAATCTACATGGTAAAGCAAGCATCTGTATGATCACACAGAAGACTTGCTGAATGTAGGACAATATTAAGTTATTTTAATGATGCAACTGATGAAATATGGACAAGAAAAGTAAAATGGTTAAGCAATCTATTAAAAAAAAGAAAGCTGCTTGCTCTGGAATCTCAAGTATACATATACATATATATATCCCAAACTCCTTTGTGTACTAAAGAAAGGATCGTAAACCTTTTTATTTTAAAAAGCAACATTACCATTGCCACATCAATCAAATGCTAGGTAATTAAAAAAATATGCTGACATGCTCTGTCCTTTCCTTGCCCTGCTCTGCCTACATTTTTTAGCACATACAGTACATCCACTTGAAAGCGTGGTGGATCCTTGCACACAGCAGGATTTTGCAGTCTCCTGCGGGACCCACCATGTTACAATAGCGTTCAAAGCTTTATAAGCTTCATTTAGTTTCAGCAAGCCTGTTGGAGCATTGTCTGTGCTTAAAGAGGCATTTAAAACTAAAGCGAAGCTTTGAAAGCTTCAGAGACAATGACGCTGGACTCCCTAAACCCATGAGTTCACTGCACGGTTTGAAGTGATGGCATCATGTAGAAAACATGACACGCTGCTCTGAGAGCCTGGCAGTACCTAGGCATGGAAGAGGGGGGGAACAAAAAATCTGGGGTGCACACTGAGTTTCAACTGCTGAAGGTCATGCCTGGACCAAGGGGAAGAAAAGCATTCTAAATCTTTTCCCACCTTTGAGATTTGTACCTATGCATATTTATTCTTTTGGAATGATTTCTAAGCCATTGCTATGTGCATTTCGAAGCTGTTATGAGTAAAAGAAAACACACCATCAAAACAAGGGGCGATGCAGCAGCCATGCCTCCAGGAGATGTCCGGCTCCTGCAACTCTCCATCCTGTGGCACTGCACTGGTCTAAGTGGTTTGCACATCCCTGCATTGAGCAAAAGGCAGCATTTAATGCAGAACTACACTGCCTACAAGCTAAGGGAAAGAGCAGCACAACAGGCATCAGTAAAACTGTGGTTTCCCAAACAGGCACTCATTTTTCAATGTCCAACCCTGCCTGTCACCAGTTCTAGGCAAGGGCATGTAATTTGTATAACCACAGTAATAAACTGCATCAGTAATATCTCAAGGCAAGAGGAAAACATCCTCGAGTCCCAAAAATAAGCATTCACCCTACCCATGCCACCTCACTCAGGTGGTGAAGGTCACACATATCCTTGGGCTGCAGTGGCACAAAGTCCCTGTTCCTACCTTGTTGGGCTTCCCTGGAGAAAACCCTGGTGGCTCAGCCACCGGACCAGGGAGAATGACAAGAAGAGGCAGACCCACAGAAAAATAGGAATGTAAAATAGCACCTTATGGATCAAGTCAGGTACAGGATGCCCATAAGTAGATTGAAAGGACAGTCTGTAGTAAACAGGTATAATAAATACCAGCTTTGTAAAAAGTCATGGTGCCTGAGCAGGTTCAGAAATAAAACAGTAAAACAGAATTTCACAGCATGACAAATGCTGTTCAGTAAAAGCTGGGCACACCTTGGCAGCACTTGGAGAGCCACATCATGCCTTGCAGGCTGCATCTCCTTCATAAAACCGCAGTATTTCATTGGGGCGCAGCTGCAGGCAAAGCTCAATGGACTGCAAAAGACGGTGTGAGCCATGGCAGAGTTACCATGTGCTTAATTTTCAACTTCAGTAGCTGTAGAAGGTTTCAATGGGGGTAAAATGTAGTCTTACTTAACCTTAGTCCTCAGTCCAGTGGACCCTTTTTCACTGCAACTGAAAATAATGAAAATAGACTAGTTGGAGGAAGATAACGGGCATGGGAAATTGTAGTCCAAGGGGTTAAAGCCTGGTTAAAGTGTAAAGCAACCTGAATCAGTTTTGTATCACAGTATGTCAGAAAAAAGCTTAGCTGTCAAGGATGCAGCAGTTCCACATGTGTGCAGATGCTCTTAAGGGAAGGAGATGCACTGATGACATTGAAAAAACACAGCACAAAAGTAAAAAGCATTTCAAAATACACTCAAATTGGAAGCACCACTGTTAGAAGCTTACTAAAACACAGTAAAAATATTGCTGTAGCTCTTTAAGTCCTGAAGTGTTTATAACAAAAATAAACATGCTGATGAAATAGTAGAGAACACCAATACCAAACTCCTGGAGAAGCAAATGGCAAATTTGCCAGAGCTGTGCTTCCAAAACTGGCTGCGCAGCCCAGGATCTGATGTTAATGGGTCACAGATGTTCTCCTTTTACAAAAAGAAGTTGAATGTGTTTATTTCTTTCATGGTACCGGCCAGAGGGCAGTTAGGGGAGCAGTTGCAAACCCGTGAGTTGCAGTTACTTGACTGAATAACCCATTTGAAAAAAATATGTTGCCGTGCAAAATTATCCTCCACCACCTCCCTGCCAGTTTTGACAGCACATAAGAGTTTCACTTCCATACAAAGCTGAGAGGGAAATTTAGGTAACCCAGAACAACGTAATGTGCACAGTCTGTGAAGTACCAGGGATTTTTCATGCCACAGCCCTAAGGCCACCTCTTTTTTTAGCCCCAAAGAACCCAGGGGTCTGGTTGCAGGCCAGCTTGGTGCCAGGGAATCAGGATGCACGTGCAAGTCAGACTCTCCAACTGGGGCCAGGTTCCCTGCCTGCTGTGTGAGAGTTGCCAGGAGGAGGGATCACCTCTGGGCACAACCCAACTTCTCAGCTCACCTATCTGCAGACAACTCGTGTGGCTGCAGCCACCAGTTTCTCACCAAGTGCCCTTCCCTAGCACCCAGTTCTTTCAGTAAATAAGTGAGGGGCTAATCCTTTAGGGAAAAAAAAAAGCCACAGTATTACAAAGGAGAAAATAAATCCCTCCCTGAGGAGAAGGGGCACTATTACAAAGCTGCCTTGACCACCCCAAAGCATTGGCATTTAACATGTCAGGGCTGTTTTCAGTGGGGCCAAGGAAAGGCACTGCCTTGCACCCAGGCTGCATGGGAAGTAGTGGTGTGGGTGACAGGATAACTTAGAGCAGTGTAACTCATCTGACATGGAAAGAGGAAGGCTGACAGTTCCCAAGCTTAACTCACAGCATCAACAATCCTTTGTGGATACCTACGCCCCAAAGCAGTAAAATCCTAAGCAAGAGCTGAGTGTCTCATGGCAGTCCTGCAGATACAGGGTACTGAAGTCCTCTCCAGGGGCCCAGCTCCATCACCACTGAAGTCAAATGTAATCTGTGAATGTGGGACACTTCTTCCAGGGGTGGCAGGCAGGGGTGCCCAGTTACAAACAGGCTTTCCTCAAAAGGCACAAATCACTCCCATCCCACTGACCTGGAACTGAATGGTATCTGCAGACAGCTCAGCCAAGGAAGGGTGCTGAGGCAATGCCTTGGCCTGGGACAGAAGCCGCATCTCCCCCCTTGCCTGAAATGGTTTGGTTGCTGAAGGAGTCTCTGCAGAAACCCTTGCCATGTGGCAGACCCCAGAGCACCACGGGGAGCAGGGAGGCCCAGGCAGTCCTGGAAAGACCCAAAATAGCAATTTATTTCTCTTATTCCTATAGCAAGGGATCAGCCTAGATATTTATGCCTTTCTAATCCACTTTCAAATGCTGCTTAGAAATGAACTGCAGAAAAATCAGGTGATCTGGACATTTTGAAGACTTATTTCTCAGAAAGCAATTTTAGGCTTGTTCGTTTCTTTTCACAGAACATCTGCAGTTCCCTGCAACTGTAATTGCTGTCATTGTCTTTTGAAAATGACACTAGTACAGCCTCCTTCCAAAAAATTGCAGGAACTTTCTGTTCATTAGGGGAGCGTATTTTTGAGGCAGAGGTCTTCACCTCAGAGTACCTCTGCCCTTTCCCCAGGGACGTGCATGCATTCAGCTGCTGTACTGATATCCCAGGGGCTGCGGCCCTTTGCTCACCAGCTATTCCCAGGGGCATGGCGCTCACAGCTGGACAGGAAGCAGTATACAGCTCCAGCACAGTCTGGATGAGAAGCCATGCACATTGTCAGCCACGGGAGCTGGGTGCCTAATTCTCCGCCTGCTGTGCCAAAACTGTACTCTGCCAGGTGCCTGAAGGCCATGCAGGGTGGCTCTTCCAAACCTATTGTATATGCTGAGCAACATTCAAATGACATGCAACTACACTGCTGCTCTGAAGGCCTTGATAAAACATCAGACCTCTGAAACGACACATCGGCTCTAGGAAACTTTTTTGGTTTTTGTAATGAATTACATTTTTACATCCCAAATCTGTTTAGTTTTCAGAGAGAAGTCAGAAGATGGCTAATATGAAAGATTTCCTAAGATTTTGCCAAAACAGCTATCTGGTGGCTGCATTAATGCACAAAGATCTGGACTTTCTTTAGGATACTCAAGACAGCTCTACAAATGAGTTACAAATAATAAGTTGTTGTGTTTCTATGTAAAACTGTTAGCCTTTTAACACTCAAAACTCCAGCTTCGCTCTCGGCTTTCTGAAGCATTATTCCTTCTGCTGCTGACTGCACACTTGCACTTACATGTTTTCTTATTTTTTGGCTCAGTGGAGCAAGCAGTCAGCTTTTCCCTCATTCCTGAGGGATATCAGGTTACAACGAATGCTGTTCTGCTATTATATACTTACCCAGTGGTGTATTAAAAATGCATATTTTCCATTTGATTTTTCTCCTTGCCACAGTTGAGTGTAAGGCCACTTTTCTTCTCCCACTTGCTAGGTACTGTTAACAAGCTACTAGCTTATTCCCAGATGTAAAAAAGCAGGCAACAATACGTGCCCTGTTTAACCCCAGCTGGGGATACAGTCCCTGTACCAGTTCATTTAAACTAAGGAAATTTACAGTCCATCCCTGCAGCTAAACTACTTTTGAGTGAATTCATTTTTTGAGGAGTAGGACAAAGATGGGCACATGGAGGCTGCCTGGTGATGGGACAGCCTCCTGCCCCACTGATGCACGGCACGTGCTCCTGTTGCAGGTCCCAGAGGGTCTCAGGTCCCTGCCGGTGGGTGCCGTGTCCCGCCTCTGCGCAGCCCTCGGGCTGTGTGGGAGCCGGCTGGCAAGGGAGAGGCCGTGGATGAGCATTGCTGCTGAAGCTCGGGGGGACCTTGAGGGCCCTGTCACTCTCAGTTTTGTTCCAACTTGGAGATCTATTCAGTTATTAAAACTGAGCAGAAAACTCAAAATAAAACTAGCCAGAAACAGTGCAGGCTTGCTAGAGCTGTGTGCTGGGGTCTGCAGGGCAGGGAATACCCACCTGACTTTTCCTTGCCCATCACTAATATTGCTTGGTTTAGCAGTTTCACCTAAGTTCCAGAAACACAAAACCAGGATAGAATCCCATTGGATAGGTTTGACTCCCCACAGGCATCATCCAGCACTGCTCCAGCAGCTTGCACCACCACATAGCTGCCCAAAGTTCCATATCTGACATAAAGAGAAGCCCAGATGCCACAGTGCCAACATCTGCCTGTGTTTTCCCTTCAGGTGCTTCATGCTATGGAGAGGTGGTTCATCAATCCCATGGTCCAGGTCAAGGTACTGCAAATTCATTTTCAAGCACATAGGGTAATCCCAGTACTTTGTTCCCACTCTGCAAACTCTTGAGGTCCAGGAGCACATATGTGTACACTCATCAGTACAATAAAAAACCCAAAAAACCAACTGACATTTTCTTCTTGTTCACAATTAGGTTAAAGACTTTGAATAATTAAGTAGAACTGATGCTAATAATATTCTTTTACAGATGCTAGAAACTGGTAGTATAGGAATCTCAAGAGGCAATTTTATCGCTGTCATGATTCCCTGAAACACAAAAAGGCGGGATGCAACAGTTTTTCCTACAGCAAAAAGGGTGAAAGGTTCAGCCTGAAAATACATTTGTGGTCTGGTAATTGCCATGTGTAAAGAGCATGAACTAGAGGATTACACAGGCAGAGAGGGACAGCAAGTCACACAGATGTAAAAGCATGTTACCACTCAAGTTAGAAATACTGCTTAAAGGAATTTTACTGTCTGTTGGCATGTTTTATTTGCTCTTAATTGAGCATATAAGGAAACAGATCACTACTCAATGCAGACTTCTGATTTGGTGCCTCACTGCTTGGATTTGTCTGTGGCCATACAATTATGGATGATCAAAATCAATTAAATGCATTCCCTAAATAATCACCTTAGCAAAAAAACCCAAGCCAAAACAAAAAAAAAAAAACCCTAAACCAATATGTGAAAAAAGTCATAGAAGAAAATGTTCTGAAATTATTTATGTATTTATTTTCTAATATGGTGTACAATAGCAAGGACAGGCTGATATTTCTAAAAGGTCAAATTTTTGTGCAAGTAACCAGAAAAACATGAAGTAACATGAAAACACCAGAATGGTATCTTCCTCATGAGTCATAGTCCTAGGAACCAAAGGTAAGAATTTGCATAGACATACTCTAACTCAACCCACAAAAGGATACACCTTTAAGGTTTTATGCCAGCAGGAGAGCTAGGCTGTCTTTCTTTGCTTTATCCAAATCTAAGCATCCAATTCCATCCATTTGGGAAAAATTCAAGATTTTCTTTATTATACTTAGCATGATGAGCATGTGAAAACAGAGGATGCTTGATGCAACTTTCTCAAGGAAAAGAGTGCAAACTCACCTGGGAAACACTCCCATCCCAATCAAGAAAACAAGGGAAAAAAGCATAATGGACTAAACTTGAAACCTGGTTTGTTTCAATTTCTGTTTTAAGTAGTTGGAGGTTCTGCATCCATCCTTCAAAAGCATTAAGTGTAGATCAAATTGATTCTCAAATTGAAAAAGGACACAAGACTACTGTCAATTCCAAAAACAGTTATTCAGGAAAAAAATAATCTCTTAACTGCTGGTCTCTGTTGAGACCTCAGATCCTGTCCAATGTATTTTGGGCTCTGAAAACAGTAGTAAGCAAAATGACATTCATCCAGTTTGCATATTCCTGCTGTACTCAGAACCAGGCTCCATTGCTCCTGCAGTAGAGGATGATTTACAATCCTGCTGCCTTTAACAACAGAAAGCTTCAGTGAAAAAAACCCTCACAAAATCTCCCTTATCTCCTTTAATTCATCTAGTTATCGTAGGGAAGGGACTTGTAACTAACTCAGATTTTTAGGCTTCCAGTGATTTCAGTAGAGCTTGGCCTCATGAAAAGCTCTGAAGAGACACAGATGCCCAAATGCCTCGCACGGCATTTAGCACAGCTGTACTCCAAACCCCCGGGGATGTCCAGGCAGATGTTGAAAAATGCTCAATAACCTGCTTGGGGGCCAGGAGCAAAACAGATTGTATTGTGCTTAAAGCATGCCAGGAGAACTTCAGTTGAGAAACTGCACTGTAGAGTAAGATCTTTCCCTTAGTTTGCAGGTAATACAAAAGTATAAGTAAAATGTAATTAATTTCAAGAAAAACATTAGCAATACTTGTTTATCATGCTCATGGAAAGATATGCTCAGGCTGGTCTTTCCATATGCCAGGCTGCAATGCAAGTGTACTTTAAGTGGCATTTGACTGAAGCACATTTTTCCATGAACACTATCAGTCTCAAAGCCACCTACCTGATGCTGCAGAGTGGCTACTTTTCTCCACAGCAGGCAAAGGCTGCATCTCGAGCCTCATTTTGACACACGACAGCTGTTTCTGCAGCAAGACAAGACAAGACTTGTAGAGTTTGCAGAGCCTCTGCATGACTAATCTCTGGGCAATCACAAGTTTTCCTCGAGAGAAGCTCCACTCTGTACCACAGATCACTGGGCTCTGCCTTGGCGTCCAGCGCTCTGGCTGAAAGGCATCCTGGGGCCAAGCTGTGTAAAGAAACCAGCAATAAAAAGGGAAAGGCAAGAAGCAGGATATCCAGCAGCACCTTGCATTACACTGCCCCCCAGCCTCGCTGCAGAGAGCATTCCAGCAAAGTTATTGTGTTTTCATAAAAATCAGGTGCAGTTCAAGAAGCTTTAGCCGAAAGGTAAGATGGAAGCCACAAGCCAAAGAATTCTGGAGCACAAACCCCACAGATTTTTATCTCTGAAGCAAAAAGTAATGATTTAAACTCAAAAGGCAGAAAGGAGTGGGACAAGGAAATTGTGGGGGTGAACCTAGGCACACTTGGTGGAGGTGAATGGAGATAAGACTCCTGATTCCCTAAGGGCAAACAGGGTTCAAGCAAAAAGGAAATTTTACTAGGCTGAGCAGAGGATTCCTAAAAAGGAAATTATTTTCCTCCTTTTCATCGACAGAAAGATTGTGCCAGTGACAGAGTTACCATGGAAACCGATTTGAGAATAACAAGAAAGCATTTATGGTACAGAGCTTATTTTAAAGGATGGTGAACTATCAGCATCCCGTTCGCCTAACCAGACTGATAACCTGACCAGATGACCCACAGAACTAAACCAACACATTTTAAAGTGGCATGGAATGGCAATGCTAAGTGGAACGGTCAGAGCTTGCTATTGCTGTGCCTTTATGATCTCCAAAGCTATGGATATGGGATTCAAGAGTTTCTCCCAGGACACAGCTTTAGCCAGGCTGACTGGCATTGCATCTCTCGGCATGCAAAAGCCAGAGACAGGTGAGCGCCTCTGCTCAAGTTAGATCATTCAGGCTGTCATTTTCTTTTGTGTCATTCAGTTTTACTGGGAAGGAGATGGTTTTTCCCCGGCACACTGAAAATTCACAGCTGTCAAATGCAAGGGCCCATGTGAGTGGCCAGAGCGACGAGGGCAGCACTCCTGGTGCCTTTACACTCACACACTTCACTTCTTCCAGTGGCTGCCACACAGACAAGGGAAACTGAGAAATGCCTGCTACCCAAAGTAGCAGAGGTGCGAGTATCTCCCAACACAATGTTAAAATGCTGACTTTGAGTATAAGTTATGAGGTTTTTTCTTCCACTCATCTTCCCCCTTTGCTCTGTTCTGCATTTACTTTGTATTTTTATTGCTTCTCCTTGAACGATGAAGACTGAGGAATGAGAGGCTGGCCACAGGCTTCAAAAGAGAAATACATGGACACAAGCTCTAAAATAAAGGGAATAACATTCTACTAGCACTG
This sequence comes from Atrichornis clamosus, assembly GCA_013400975.1. Lineage (NCBI taxonomy): Eukaryota > Metazoa > Chordata > Aves > Passeriformes > Menuridae > Atrichornis > Atrichornis clamosus. The sequence continues at coordinate 14,240 of WBMZ01010097.1, forward strand.
CCACAAATGTGTTTCATGCAAGGCTATCACGGGCTTTTCAGCTTCCCAGAGAGGAGGCTGTTGTGCACACAAGTAACCGAGGAGCCATATCTCTGCTCACAGCCAGCCGCAGCACCGGGAGAACAACCTCACAGCCCCGACCCCCGGGCCAGCCTCTAACGGCTCAAACCCAAGATAAGATGACACCTGTCAGGTGGAGCAAAGGCAAGAGGCAAACCCTGGCCTTGATGAGAAAACACATTAATTTAATCAGATCTGGATGCTTTTAGAAGTACTCAGAAATCATGCGAGCTGTAAGGACTCTACTGCAGAAATGTTTCTTTTTCAAGGAGACTGGTTCTGCTCAGAAGGTTCCTTCTCTGCTGGTTTCTTGGCAAAACTTCTTTCATTTTAGTAAAAGCTAAGGCCATGTGACCCACTAGTTCTGCTGTCATTCATACAAGAGGTGACAGAACTGTGCAATTAGCACTGACATGGTGTACGAAACTAAAGTCTCTGAAATATATTACCTTGAAAAAAATTACATTATCAAGTAGATAGCTTAACATCAAATGGCTTCTTTCAGTAACTCCATAATACATCTGCAAGCCTGATTTTTTTTTTATTTAATTGGAAATTATTGCTTACACTATAGTAGTTTATGATGCAAAACCACTTACATTAGAGTACAACTATTCACTACTCACTTGCCAAGATAAGCATTTTTTAGGGTAAATCTGTCAAAAATAAAGCTGTCTAGATGATCAGAGAAGGGAACTGCTATCAAAGATGAATCTAAGCATAGATCTTGCTTGTGCTTTTTAAGCAGTGAACCCTACTCCCTCTGGCCCTAATTTAAGATGGAGACATACTAAGCATTAATTGTAACACTAAAAAGGCAAAAAAACTTTTACAAAACCCTGTCACTATTTTCTATCTGCTCCCTACCAAAAGCTGGATGATGCAACTGGCAAGGTGGTATAGAAAATATTTGCATAGCAAGTCAGGAATCAATGCTTTTCATTTATGGTTTTCTAATTTGGGAAGTCGGTTCAAACCAGAGGTCAGACAATGCCCACTCTGTTGGCAACAGACTGGCAAAAGCCTAAAAAGAATCAAAACACTTGACACTAAATTCCCTTTTTTCATTTTCCCATGTTCCTATGCAGTTATCAAATTTGCATATCAGTAAAGGCTGTTTTATAGAAAATTCTGTTTCACTAACTAGCATAAGCATTGAAGAAAATATAAAAATGAAAATAAATAACCCCAAAATACAGATTTTAGACTATGCCTACTTGAAAGAGTGAAGACATACGTCCTACTCAGACATCCATGGTTCTCCTAGGTTTATAATTTTCTAATATTTTAGCCAGTTAATGACAAGGAAAGGGCTCTTGGACTTTGTTGTTGTTGTTGTTGAAGACAGCTTCAACAATGTGATATCCAATTTTGAACATAACATTTTAAATTGAAATCTGGACTTTGAATCTATTTTCATTTTTACCACCTCCAATCTAAGGTCAAAACAGTAAACTAGCACCTCTATGACAGCTTAACTTGAAAGTACCAGAAAAAGTTGATGGACTCCAAAAATTGATTTGAAGCTGCTTTGTTTAATGTATCTGTTTGAAAAAAAATTACTCATTCACTGAACCTTTTATGGTAGTTACACCAAAAATGGAACATTTTGGCTTCCTGCCTTTCACCAGATGATAGAGACTAGTCTTCTGGAGCACTTGGTATAACTTTCTTCATTGTTATTTTTTACATATCCTTTTCAAACAGGTACCATGCCAATGGCCACGGAATAACAGGTCTGCTGCAGATCATTGATTTTTGGCTTTTTAACCACTGATCTCAGGAACTGTCTGACTTTTAAAAACATAGAGCAGAGCATATTTCCTAGAATGTATTTCAGGAGAAAAGAAAGCCCACAGGGGAATATAGTTTATTATTATGATTAATTGATGTCCATGGCAAAAATTAATCAAAAAGCATTTCTGCCACTGGGAGTATGTCTTTGACCAAGTAGAGCATAACAAGGAAAAAAAAAATCTGATTCAATAGATAATTAATTTTTCTGAGAAACTGAAAGCAAAATATGAAAATTTGACTTTTATCTTCCTTCAAAAATCCTCCAGAATGCTAGCATCAGCCAGAGGCATTCTTTTGCATGGCTAGCAATGGTAATGCAAGAAAACATGATGCAATTGACTTTTTTATTCTCCTTTTTTTTCTTAGCAGGAAGGGGAAGAGAAAAAACATTACATTTTATCCACTGTAGAGTGCAAAAATGAGAAAAAAACCTTTTTTTTTTTTTTTTGCACCTCACCATAAAAATCTCATCTCCAGAATGCCACTGAGGTGCAGCCTGAAGGAAGGTGATATGATCAAAGGTGTCTAGGGAAAGAGGGGGATCCCTGTAAGACACGGCTTCAGTATGCAGATGGTAACTCAGGTTCTTTTCAATTCAAACACAACTTCTCCACCACTGGCTTTCTCTAGAAGCCATAATTTTAAACAGCTTTTCCTTTTGAGCTTCAGCAGCAGCACAGCCGAAGTTCATCATCTCACCTGAAACAAGGTGCCCCTCAGACTGGCTACAGGATTTACTTCAGCCTTGGTTGCCAGATCAGTAAAAGGTTTTTTAAATGAAAGGACGGAGCATATTTTAAAATTAAGGTTTTCATATGGAAAGGCTCATCATTTCTCAGAATAATTTGGGTTTTCATCAAACACCGGAAACAGAATTGCCCAGCAGGTTTTGCTTGAAAACTGCTATTTATAAATACTTTAGCAAGAACTTTTTTTCACAAGGAAAATTTTTCCAAGTAGGTAAGGTGTGACCACCTTCCCCACAGCATAAAAACTGTTCATTCATTTGTGGGGCATTATAAAGAGTATGAAATGACCCTGAGAAGTTCAGTGGTGCTTGTGCTGGTGTTCACAGATGTTTTTGCCCTCTGGTCTTCTTGACATGCAACCTTCTGCACACAGTTTAAAGAGACAAGTCTAACGTCTAGATGCTTGCCTCCCTTGTATGCCTGTGCACTGGAAGGTGTGTGCTGACAGGAGTGTCAGCAGGAGGAGGAGTAAGACAGACAGCCATCTGTACAGACTGCAGTGCATCGCTCGTTCAGCCTACGTGGTTTCTGCAAGCAGATCTAAAAGGGAAATGGCAGGGGAGGGGTGCAAGAGAAAATACAAATGGGACAAGGATTAAAAGAAGCTGAAGAGAAAGGCTATCTCTGCTGTGAAGGCAGATTCCTTACACACAAGAATATTTACACAGGAACTGTGTCTAGATGGCAGCTAACTGCTTCCATCATGGAAGAACCCAGTCACATGTGTGACACTGAGGAATAGTCAAGGACTACACGTGTTGAAGCCATCAGATCCCTGTTCCTTCCCACTGAAATGATGCACACACCATCCCGCCTCTGTCCCAGCAATGCTGCCAGACCCTCATATATACTCCATCACCCTCTTTGACATCTTTCCTTCCTCCTCCCACCCCCAGCATGCTCTACCCCTTCTCGGGTCCCTAAAGTGGTAGGTGAGAAAGGGAAAGCCTGTATTTATCAGGCAGCCAGCCAAGCAGAACAGATAAATTGTGAGCTCGTAACACAGCCCCTCAGAGTAAATTTGGCTGGAATCACTGCATAATTTAAGAACACTGGGAGGAAAAAGGAGGAGATAAATGACAGAAAAATATGGTTGTACAAACCTCACCTGTACAAGAAACAAGGTGAAGATAGGCACCAGCCAGATCATCTGACTAGTGGAAATATGCCTGGGTGACAGGAGGACTCTGTAAGGAACTCTTGCATTGAAGTTCTTAGTCACCTTCACAAGCTGGGTTTCTTTTCCCCTCATTCTCCCAGTAAGTTTCAGTTCCAGCTTCACCACATGATCACAGCATCACTGTGCCATTTCCGTCACAGTCTGGATTTTCCCTTTTAAAACACCCCCAAAAAAGTAATGACATTTCAGATGAGGCAATAACGAAAGGTTTACACCTGATTTATGTCAAAACCTAAACCTTTGTGACTGTTAACATTTAACGCTCTGCAAGTACCGTAAAGGGAGTCCTAGAGTTCATACTTGCTGTTGTACAGAGCATGCACATGGCTAGTTAAAAGAAAAGACAAGGAAGAACAGGATGTTTTAGGGCAGATATAGCCAGCAAACTTTCTTTAAAGCAGTAAGGTTTCCTAGTAGATCAGGTAGAAACATATATTTCCTCCTGTATCTAGGTTACTTCACAGTGGCTAATCAATATCAGTCCCAAAGAGCAGGCTTACCCAACACCTCAGCCTGGTACTGTAGAGATAAACTCCTCATGAGATTATCTTGAAAAGCTGGACCTGATGCTGTTCCTGTCAGAGCTACAGACTGCTAAGAACAACTGCCTTTGATTTTTACACACTGCACTAGTAGCTACTTTTAATTATAAACCTGAATTGTAGTAAGACCCAGCCTCCTGACTTAGCTATAACAATTGAAAATATTTACCTTACATGGGCAAAAAATCCTACAGGGCACAAGGAAAAAAAAAAGAGAAAAGAGGAAGACATATACATAAAATAGCTGTGCTGTAACCACAAGAATAACAGTAGAAGTGAACACTTAAACGCCATTGTTTTCATGTGAGATTCTTTAGAAAAATCCCAGATTCTATCTCAGGATAACTCTGAAAATACAAATTGGGACATAAAATCAGCTTGAGTGTTTTCATTTTTGCTATAGGCTAATAGCCAAAAACATCTCAGAAGGAAAATAATTTTAACTGTTACTGACTTTTAATTCAGAAGAAAACAAAAGTCTCAGCTCTTCTTAAAAATTAGTGAATTCTAATTCACTAATTAAAATTAAAACTTTAAAAAAGTGAATAGAAACCACACAATCCTACATGGTATCACACTGTGGGATTTAGCAGTCCTCTTCCTATCTTTTTAAGAAGAAAAGCTTCCATAAGTGAGAAAATGCAACAAAGTATCTTGGAATATACAATACATACAAATTGTCTCTTTTTCTCTCAGATAGGATCTGGCTTTGCTTTTCCTGTTGAAATTCACCTACGCTAAAAATCTAGAATCACAAGAAAGGTGGCACAAAATAAATCTATTCCACTAGAGGAATAAGAATCAGTTTCTGATAACGCATCACTTCCTCCCTTCCTCTCTTTAGCTAAGCAATTTCTGTTTTGGCTGTTGCAAAATTGTGTCCTTACAGAAGCGGACATATTCTCCCTCCAGGTTTGGTAACCAACACAAGGAGATAGAAGCAGAAAATAGAGTACAATTGTACATTATGTACCTGTAAAACAAACCCAAAACTAAAGAAAATTATATTGCTAGAAATTTTTTGAACTACTTATGTGTCCAAAGCATAAGGGCTGTGTTTGCCATTTTTAAAGCCAGTTCATGCTGACTGTAGTATCTCTGAGCAGATCTACCTCAAGTACAGTTATTTAGATGATATTTATTATATTTAATGGTTTTATTATAGTCCAAAATGCTTTTACCCTACAGACAGGAAGCCACAATATTGCAGCTAAACTTACATAGCTGGTCGTCTTCATTTCCCTCTTGAATTTGGAAAGTAGCCAAAGCAATAAAATCAGTAAGAAACCCTCATCCCCAAAGGTACCAGAGGAAGTCTTGGTGCACTAGCTGCCACAGACCATAAGTTACCTGAGGCTACTTGACAAGTAGAAGGTCAGCCACATGAAAGTGATTCTAACAGGGAAAAACCATCAGCAAGTTCATGTGCTCAACGTTCCTTCATACAACAAGCCTTTGCAGTCATCATCATCATCATCATCTACTGCATGGCAGTTACGTGCTCTCAAACGCAGACGTGCCAAGGAGCTTCTGACACCTGTTGGATGGTACAGAACAGTCACACAAAAATCCAAACATTTAGCAAAAAAAAGAAAAAAAAAAAAAAGAGAAAGAAGCGCTTGAGAGAGATATTCTACAAAGCACAAAAAAGCGCTTACTCTTCTTACTCTTTACTGTTTCACAGCACAAAGTCCAATAGCAAGAACAACTACCCAAGCTACCAATACTTGGGTTTGGCACCACCAGGGAGCTTTGCTGCACAGCACCCCCTTCATGGGGCAAAGCCAGGCCTGGTAGGGAACACTCCAACACCGCACTCAGCTCAGTGCCACCTACTTGCATTACGCCTTTACCAGTTGGCAGCTGTACTCAGTGCTCAATATTGGACATATTAGGAACAAAATCTTCCCAAACACATTAAAGGAAACGTCTCCATTGCAATTTTAAGCATAGTGACATTTTACTATGTGCCAGGCGTCCCATACATTTTCCTTAGGCAACAGATAACTTGCTATGCTATCTCTGAGAGGAAAATCTTCCACTCACTATCTTCCCAATAACTTTGCTGTCTTCATAGACATGAGATGACAATAGCCAGGGGCATACCTGAAATCCTTGGATTTTAGCATGCACTGAACTGCTAGGAAACTTTTTAATTGGAAAGGTCACAGGAGACAGACTTCTGGGCATATCTCCAGCTAAATGCCACCTTTTCAGCAATGCTCTCTCATAAAAGGCAGACAGACACTTTTCAGTGACACACGTTTACCTTGCAGCAGGCCTGCCTGCCTCCCAAATGTAAAGCTTAACTCCTGCAGAGCTGTACAGCAGAAATGCCCTCTTGCAATCCACGGCTGTGGAAGATGACCAGGCTGCACTGCCCCCCTCTCTTGCTGCAGCCACGCACCCATCAGAACTAGAAACCAGAAGCTAATAACAAGTGAGGTGCTTGGGAAATTTCACTGAACAAAAATGAGACGCTCTGAAATCTGTTATTATTTTGGTTGGCTGAATTTTCAGCCTGAAATTGAAAAATGTGCATAAACCCACAGATGCTAAATTTTCAACACCAAATTGAATTCAGTCTCTCACATCCCAGATAAGTACCCTAAATCTCAGTGCACCGTGGTGTGAATGGATGGGTGCTCTTTGCTCTCCCTTCTATGCAGATACATTCTTGACCAGAGCACCTTTCTCAGTGTCAAATCCAGTATATTTGCTGGAACATATTCAGCTCTGTTGAAGTAGTATTTTCCAACAACAAACATAATTTTGTCAATAAACTTACTAGCAGTTCTATCAACACAAGAAAAAATGACTTGAAATCAGACCTCAGCCTTTCTACTCACATCCTTACTGTCTCACTGTTTTCCATTAATGGATTATGCCTCTTTTCTATTTCATTGGTGAGACGAGGCAAAAATTCATCCTATTCTATATTGTCCCCTGTTATTCCCACTCCCCAAGCCTTCAACATGTTTAAACATAAATCCCTGGAACTTCTAGCTCTTAGTACTTACTACTCCCAGTTAAGCAAAGGAAGAGTTAAATTCAGTCTCTATAATAATTATTCCCTATAACCTCTGTCCATTCTAGGTCTGTCTCACAGAAGAAACCAAGAGATTTACTATCTACAGAGTACAAGAAAAAAATGCAACAAATTTTTTTAGAATTTTATTAACGTTAACGAAAACAGCAAATTAAAGCGTGATCACATGTTTGGAGAGGATTCACATTTAATTGCCAACTGTGGATATATAACAAATTATGTACAACTGTGTCAGTCATCAACTGAACACTAATCAATGTAATCCAAATCTTCTGGGATTCCAAAACCTTTATCAATTCTGCTCTCTTCAAATCCAAATTTACGTTTGGCCCAGGACTTTATTGAAAAGATGTTATCTGTAAACACAATGAAAAACATTCAGGTTTGAGTATTTAAGAAAGCATTAATTATAGTCTTGACTACAACAAAATCCTTCCATTTGCAGTATCTCTTGTGTGTATGAAAAAGGTACACAGTGGGGAACATCATTATGAAGTAGATTTAGAACAGAAAACAGGAGGCTTTTGTTAAAAACATAATTTTACTCAGTGCTACGTAAAATATTCCTCCTTTTTGGAGGTTATCTTTATCTTTTCTTGCTCCTCTTTTACAAGGAGACGGAAAGCTACAATTACAGTGTAAACCTGCTATAGTGATGAGGTAAGTGTGAATATGCATAGTAAGCATTTTATAGGTCCTTCTTCAACTAGACACCAACTATGTGACTGTCTACAACTGCAAAAATTAGATTTAAATTCACTGCAAGGTCCTTTCTAGTCCTGCGTGTTTGCTCAGACACTGTACCTTTTCTTGAAAGTTAAAAAAAAGACATTCAAGAAGCTTTATTTTAGTCAGTACTCCTCTTTTAGCCTCACATTATTATTTTAACATAGACATTTTGTTCAATTTAATGTATTTTTTCACTGCAGCATTTACTGAAACTCATTACGTCATTTTTAACACCCATAAATTGCAGCACTCCTTAAGAGAGGAAGTGTTCTCTGCCTCTGCACAACTTAGAGATATTTTCTTTTCTTTAACCATCACACATTTGGTTTTAAAACTGCCTCTTCAGAAGAAAAATATGCTGCAGCATATAACCAAATTGTCTAATTAAACAGCAAAGTACTTTCTCCAGGCTGAGGCACAGTTCCTTTACCTCACTCGAGGCCTTGAGAACAGCCCATCATCAACAGCAGAAAGCCCTGACAACAGTACTCCCAGAAGTTATTTTCAAATACATTATTTCATTTCCCCATGTGCAGTAAACAACTCAGATATAAAATAATAATCAAAAGACTAAGACCATTATATCCTGCTGCACTTGGCATAACCAATGATAGAAAGCAGTCCATCGGTAGGAGATCAATTCTAGACAAAAAATTATAAACAATATTCTAAATAATTTAAAAAACGTAAGGACATATAAACTGCTTGCTCTGCGAAATGGAAATGAATATAGCAAAGCTGAGCAACAACAGAAAATGGAATTAAATGTCCATATGACTGTCATCACAGCAACATTCCTTACAACTGTGCAGCATTTTACCTGCATGTCAAAACTGATCAATTACTTTGAAAAATGCCTACTTTGTATAAGCACCCATCACATGGTAGCAGCAATAAGATTCCAAAGAACATTCTACTCTTTAGAAACAAATGAACATTCAAAATAGAATTAAACTTTCTGAATACCTGGGCACCACCATTTCCAGTCTCTATTATTTTCCTGTTCTTAAGAGATTTTAACTCACCAAGGTAATGAGTTGCAGATTTTAACACAGGGTACAAGACAGCACCAGCAGGACAAATCTATTATGTCACATGAAGTATGTTCAGTAACTAAACGGAGAAGATGCATTCTTTTTGTAGAATCATAATAGTTTTATAAGTAAAACACATTTCTGTATGCTTTTATAATTGAGGACAATCCTACATCAAAGTCCTAACCAAATTTAAAATTCTTAACCATGAGTAGGTCTTTTACTGAAATTGCTCTTGTGTGAAGCTGTGTCACTGCAATACACACCAGTCCATCTGTTGGCTGCCTCCTTGGCCACTTTGTTTGTTTGGCCTGAAAGAGAGAAAAACAGCAACAACATTAAAAGCATACATGACAGTGAAATCATGCCATAGTTTCAAGGCACAGAGATTAAATTTTTATTGATGCCATTTTTAGGGAACCACACATTATAAGGAATTTATTCTACTGCTTCCGAACACTTGTTTTATGCTTTTAATGTTCCAGCAAGCACAAAGCTAGGTTAAAGAAACACAGGAGCAAAGAGCATAAAAGATACCACATAAAACAAAAAAAGGAGCAAAGAGCATAAAAGACACCATAGGAAAAACTGTGAATTTTTAAAGTGTATTTTAAAACAAAATAATCCTAGGTTGGCTTGCCTGGGGGCTTAATTGTCTTTACCAAGATTGGAATTAGATACATGGCCTGAAGGTACCAGAGGCAACAGACATGGGAAGTATTTCATAATCCTCTCTATACATAAGGAATACATTGTATGGGTATGCATGTCTCTGTATAGATAAGGAAAATGACAAGGCAGCAGTCTATCACATTAATCCAAAAGTTTACCACATAGCTCCAGAAGGTCTCCCAGGCTTTGAGAACCCCCTCAAAGAAATGAAGACAAAATAATGTTTCTGTCTATTAAACTTGCTTTACCTCCTTTAACACCACTCCAGAACTAAATACATAACAGTAAATTACTATTATTACAAATAGCTTTTGTATGGGGCAAAACAATCAAGAAAAATTCCTCTTAGATCACCTAGCTCCCATCAAAGTACTGAATTGAATCAAGCAGGTTAGTTTGTAACGTGGGAATTTATCAGAATCATTATGGTTCTCACGCCTACATATAACTTAGTTATTCTCAGCTTGTCTTGTTAGCACTTGCATGATAATACTCATTTGAATGGTCAGCATGAAATTTGTCTCTGGGGTACTGAGAAGTGAATATATGATCAGGTATCCATTCTTATACAGATTATACTTTAAGCAAAATTAAATTATGTTGAAAAATCATCATCTGCTAGCACACACGAAGGTAAATACTCATTATTCTAACCTTAATACTCCAGTAACTGATAGGAAAAATGTTTAAATCGGAGCAATGTGCCATTTCAAAACCAGTGTAGTTTCTAAAAATGGCCTACAATTAGGAAGTTTGGGCACAGCACAAAGAAAAGCAAAAAAGACAGGCAAATAACAGAGTGGGTGAAAAGATGGTATTTTTGCTTGCTTGCATGCATCAGAAATTCAAGTTGTTCCTAGTTGGAGAGAGATGTTGCTGATTTCCTTTGCTGAGTGCTTGCTGCCACCCCCACTTGGTTCAGTGGCATGCATGACTGGCAGCACTGACAACATACTTGCAGCTAATGGCATTTGGAACACTACCTAACCTAGCCCTACTTACAGCAAGTCCACAGAGTAAGAGCTTCCAGTGGTCGAGATTTTAGATGTGTCAACTGCGATACTTCCCTCAGCATTTTTCTGAAATTCTACAGTAAAACTTGACAGCTGTATTTGACTCTAAGTAATTCAGTTTGAAATGAAGTGAAGTAGGATGGTATTAAACTCCATGGATCCAGAGCTGTGAAGTGACAGCATCCTGATGGTGGATGAGCCAACCTATTCCACAGCACCTGCGAGGTCTCAGCAGAAAGCTCAGCTTTGCTGGAAGCAGCTAACCAGCACAATAGGGGCAGCATGGTGCACTGTCACTCTGCAAACCCTGCTCTTGTGTGTTAAAATATACACATGTGATCATGTGTTCTGAAAATGTGACTTCATGCCTCTGTCAAAGAAAAGGCTGAGGTGACAACAGATATAGGCTGGGTAGCAGGGTGATTAGATGGCAGCTATAAGTGAGATGTGGCTACAAATGAAAACATGGTAGCGAGAGCAGGAAGCTATTAATGGGGAAATCCCACAGTGCCTTATGGCTACAGGTAAGCATTTAGAGAAGGCAAGATTTAAGTCCCTCAGGATCAGTCATAAGTCTTGCCTATGCTTCTGCTGCACGACCATGTGTGCCTGCTGTAACCAACATCGCCAGCATCCTCCAGAGACCTCCAACTCCATCACAAGAACTGAGAGAAATGAAGAAATCTGCACCTTGACTACTGTCTGGAAACCTTTGCTTGTTGGGACCTTCATTGGTTGCATGCTCTGTATGTATACAGGCATGGAGGATGAGGGAAAGGAAGAGTAGTAGGGCAGACACCCCCCAGACACACCTACTTTACGTATGGGTGTAATGAACTCAAAGTCATGCTACTTCTGATTGCCTGTTCTCTAGCTCCAGGGGATCACACAGCCATGCTGGCCTTTAGACTCCACTGAAAAGGAAAGCTCAAGAAGAAAAGCCAACAATAGCATGGGAACTCAAAAATGTATACTCTAAAGAAGAATCAGGATGCCAGCTGTGTGAACTGTAACAAGGAGAAACTCTGACATAGCACTAAGGGCAGCTGGCTAATTGACAAAAGCACCACAACCACTGAGTCCCAAACTTGTCTGGAGTCCTGCTGATCTTCCTGCTGACCAGAGCTGCTCTCACTGAACTTGATTTTTGGCAGCTACTAAATAGTGCTCAAGGACTGAAGCTGCACAAGACAATGAAAGGCTAAATATGCAGTAGAGGTGAGCCATACAGGAGGAAACATTTTCCAGATGCTTCCAGATGTTCTCATTACCATTAGGCTCTAGTTACAGTCTATATCTATACATCTGCACACAGGCTGACAATATAGTTAACTGTTGTCTGAAAGCAGCAAAACAATCCATTTGTTCTGGACATTACATATTTGTTTTACCTATTTGTGTGACAATGCATCAATAGACTTTCCCACTCCCATGTCTGCAGGATACAAGCCATTTATTTGGCTGAGGCACATACCTGTATCCTCTGCTGACTAATTTCAGGCAGATTTGGCATTTTCTGAGAAAGAAAACGGAAGCTTGCATTTTCTCTCCAAAACTGAACAAAAGCAACCACTGTGTGTACAGCAATGCAAGGCCTAGGAGCAGTGTGACTTGCAGTGCTAGTCTGTTATATTAGCAAAACACACCTGGAAAAATGCCCTAAACAGTTAAAGGCTACAGGGAAGAAAGTTAGTTTTGACCTAATGGCAGTCTTCATGGAAGCCTCTTTTTCCCTCAACCCCAGGTATCTCTGGAGAACTGCAGGGAACCCAACCAGCCCAGATTCTGGGAGCTGAACCATAATTGTGGCATCTGTGATTGTCTTTATCACAGGGACAATCCCCTGTAGCCCCTTAGAGGAAAGCAAAGGTATGGATAGGAAGGTACAGCAGCAGTGAATTTCTAAAAAGAAAGTGAGGGTGGGTCAGAAATACGCTTTTCAATGCAGGTGAGTGACATTCTAGCAGGGACCCACAGGTATTTTGGAGCAGGCCAGGAGACAGAGTTGACAAAAGGGCACGTGGACAGCTGTCGGAGGTGCACTAAGAAGCTTCTAAAGCAAATGGACAGCACCTGGCCAGGAGTTGAGGCCAGCAGCACAGAACATTAGCACAACAGTGTTTCTAACAAATCTCAGTGGACATTATATATTGACCCAAATCTTAGCACAGTAGAGACACCATGTTTCTGATCTGACTCAGGAAGCCCTACAGTTATTCCCAGCACATTGCAGAATTACAGGATCCTCTTTGCTTTCTTCTTTCCTACTTACTCCAGATTCTCTCCCTTTTTTCACTGGAAGGAGGAGATGGTTGGAATTAAAAGTTCTATTTGCATTCTAAAATTGAATGGCCAAAAGCTGTAGAAGTCTCAAATATCTCCGCACGGCAAAAACCAATTGTGATAGCAATAACCACCACAATCTCCACACATTTTCCAAATCTACTTTAAAAACCTTTTAAAGCCTGGCACATATCATTAAGGGAATACTAAGGATACAGTCATGGAATAGTGCTCAAATTCAGACTGCAAAGGTAACATGTTATAGCTCCAACAGCTATAGTAAAAAAAACCAAACAACCGAACAAAATCAACTTAACAGCCAGAACCAGCTCACAACCACCCATAGACTTGGAAATGAACAAAGAGCTGTAGCTTTCTTTGACCCTCTAGATTCTACTCTGGCATTTTCTGGATAACTTTTAGGACTTTCAGGTCCAGGAGCCTCTACTTCCATACAATAACAAAAGCTAATTGCATTTATAAAGCTAACACATTTTGGTGCCAGTTTTGACCTCCCACAACTAATGCCACAATAAAATTAAAAGGCCCATGATTGCAGAGGGAACCAACACTTTATCAAGGAGACAGTTGCCCATCAGCCTGTGGGACTGTTAGCAGATACATGCAAAATACAACTGCAGTCTTCAGCATGTGGGCGAGGGAGTAATTTCACAGTGTGAATCACAGTTCTTCTGCATGAAATGCTGGGAACAGCTGCAACTGTTCTCAGGGACCATGAGGATTATTAGCCCAAAGATTCACAATCTCTCTCATGAAACTGGTCAGGGTAAATTAACTGTATTAGGTGGATCTGAATTCCTGTAATAATTCTGCATTCACTTAAACTGAATTCAAAGATGAAAAATGGCAACTACCGTAAGAACTATATGTGAACTTGAATCTCCCATAACTCGGATTATTCACTACCTTCTGCACACAGGCTGCCCTCACTTTGCAGAAACATTACCTTGACATCATCACACTGTGACAATTTGTGTTCCCTACCTCTCCTGGGACAGCATCGCTATAATATGCTGTGATGCAGTTTCCAAAATTTTTCCCACTAATGAAAACATCTCATGCAAATAAAGAGCCCATCTCTAAAGGCCAGGGTAGCAGGTGAAGATAGAAATTATGTACCTGTCATCCACAGAAAGTACAAAAGATTATTGCCCAGTAACTCCTACTGAGATGTCCATTCACAAACTGACACCAGAGACTCTGATCAGGAGACTGTAGCTTGCCATTGGAGAACATTTATGGCAATGATGTGATGAAGTGGCTTCTTGAAAGTCCGTATTTGAGTATCCTTGAGAATAAGTAATCTACCACACTGTCAACAGGGTGAATTGCAATGTGGCAAGAAGAGCTTTAGAAGAATGTTTTGTAACCATGTATCAGGCAGAGATACCTCCACACTACTGGAAATCTTCACCTTCCCCCATGCTTCTCAAAGATGTGTTTCCTCTTAAAAGCAGAATAAAGAGCTGCCATGGAGAAAAATGATAGCACATCAGAATTCTGCCAGCTCCTCTGAATCCAAAATAACACATCATTCTTCCCCCATATTCCAGTATCCCACACAACACATATCCCCATGATATTAATCAACAGGTCACAGTGCTTAAGAATTAAAGTCAATGGGTAAATATGATTTCTCATTTAAATGACATAACAAATTCAACAGAACTATTTATACTGACTTATTTCAGACTCTGAATAAAGTTTCAGAACTACAAGGAAGAGTATTGACAATTATGAAGGCTACATACTGATCTACAACTATTTAGAAAAGCACTGAACACGATATAAGCTATTTGTGATAGAAAAATACTCAAGAAATTTTGATATACAAATTAATTAAATTAGCATTTCTGCTGCAAGACCTGTGTATACATTCTTAAAAATAAATCTGAGCAAATGTGTATCACAGTGCCAGCCTTGTCATAGCAGTGCACAGTAAAGCTACCAAGAAGCTGATCCACATTGCTGGGAATATGCTTTTAAAGGGTCTGCAATCTTTGTCTGTGTTTCAAAAAAGTGTCAAGTCTCATCAGCAAAAAACTCCCTCTGTCCCATATGAAAAGGTCACACTGTCAAATTTCATCAGGATGTACACAGGGTCTCCTTGAAAAACGTCCAACAGAATTTGTCAGAATTGCTACCAAAAAATTCCTCTGTGCAAGACGTGCTCTTGCACTTAAGTTTATGATATTCATGTACCTATGGAAAAAGACCATCTACCTTTCAAGTATTGTACCTGAAACCCCACACTGAAATCTTAGTTGCGTAACCAAAATACATCTATTCTTATCCGAAGAGCAGAGGGAAGCAAAGTGCTTGCAAAACAGAAACAAGCACACCAACTTTAATCAGGGCTGATTCAGGGCTCCCTGACACCACTTTGTTTTTCTTTCAGTGGACAACTCCACCCTCCCCACTTCATTCACTAATAAACTCCATACCTTCAGCACAACTAAAGGAACTTGCACACTTCTGCAGTGCTGAATTGTATTTCACAAGGAGGCCCATCCCAGGGCACCACAGGTTTTGCCCAGTTCTGGACTGCAATCTGCTGTCAGTGTCACAGATGTTGCAGAGAAGAGTCTGGAAGGCATCACAAGAGGTTCTCTGGTCTCTGTACCCACAACTCCAGGCATGTTCGACTTTACCTAGGCCATTTCTGAGGTATTTGTAGCCTGTTTTTAAGGTTTCCAGTATTAGGCTTTTACAACCTTCCCAGACAGTCTAATTCTGTGTTTGATTACTGCTACCATTAGTTCTTCACTTAACTTTTTGTCCCTCTACAGTTTAAGGCTATTACGTTTTGTCAAATTCTCCATACACCTGAGTAACAGGCTATTCCTTTCCTTTTTTGGAAGGCGATACAGATATGCAAAACCCACCAGGAACAACCTTATTTTGAGCTCTACTTTTATGATTTTTTTTTCTCTTAGGATGTGATTCCTGTGTCTGGTCTTTTTGCTCTAGTCTGAACACTTAGTTAAATACTTCAAAATAAATTAGGTATATCTGGGTAGGATATCCAACACTGACACAGTGTTACAGCTGAAGGCACGCTAAAGCCTTTAGTGCCACCCTTTCTGCCTTGAGCCAAAAGATTATTTCATGTATCTCATTGTTGGTTGTACTTCTGCTTTTGTATCTTAGTATGGAGATTTTCCTTTGCACAACAATAATTCTTATATTCAACCTGTAAACTACTATAACTCTGACATCTTTTTTCAAATCCTCCCCCCTTAACCAACTGCTTCAGCTCATTTGTGTAACACAATATCCTTGAATGCATGTAACGTCCTCGCACTTGCCACTACTGAATTTTATCCAGTGTTTTTTAGACTATCTTTGCAATTTGTCATGCTCATTTTGAAATCCCACTTTGTCCTTTGTCCACGCAGTCTCTCCTAGTTTCATCATCTGCAAATATAACAAAAGAATGTCTTCTATTGTATTATCCACCTCATTAATTTAAACATTGAGCAGATGCACAGACATGACAGACCTTATTACAGAGTTTCAATTCCACCTCCCCTTCTGATACTGAATTGCTAACAAACTACAAAGTAGTTTGAGACTCACACTAGTGCTGTTTCATCAGGATTGTATTTCCCTATTTTCCTTACCACAGTACCATGTAAAACTGAGTCAAAACACCAAAGACTCTGCAGATTCTTCCAGTCTACAAAGGTCTCTTACAGTGGCAGAGAAAAAAACCTCTGTGTTGTTCTAGGTGTTTCCAAATTGGTTCTCTCTTCTAGATTTTTCTCTGATATCCTGCTCTTTTCAGTGAAACTAACTCATATGATGTCAAAGTGAGGAAGGAAGAAAAACCACTGGAAGTACTCTCAAATACAGCACCAGTGCCAAGATTAGTCTTGCACTCATACAACCTGCCCTGTGAAAACTGCAGTTAAATAGCACGGGACAAGGTATCCATATTAGTAAAAAATGCTGACAATATACACTCCTAATCTAGATAAACTCATAATGAAAACATTACATACCATTCCATAAAATATGGGAGCTATCCTAATACATGAGATTGGCACCACATTTTTTTAAACAAGGCAGGGGAAGACCTCAATTGACAGTCCTGCAACTTAGCACTGAAGACCAACTAAAATTCACAATACCTTTCCTGACCGAATTTTGCATGTAGAAGTTGTGCAAAGATATAGACCAGTATGTTCCTTTGAATATCACCATAATTTTACCATACACAACTAACCTAGCAGGTCTAAGAAGCAAAATACTCACTTCACAAAAGCCTTTTTGTTTCATACGTAAAGACGTCTATAGATTAGGTCAATTTGATGCTTTCATCAGGGCTCTAAAACATGGTCAAATGGATGGCTATCAATTCATATGTTAATCAAGGAATATCATAAATGTAGCCATAAATAGCCATTTTCCACATCGCAAATTTTATTAAGTGTCTACCATTGCTAAGCAGCTCAACAGCTTTTGCCATAAGGATTTCCTGCCTCAGACAGTAAAACTATTCCCACATATTTCACCCATCAGACTCTCACTCTACATACTTTTTCTATCATTCCAATATAAACAAGTAAGAAACAAAATAAAGAGAAAGAACAAAAAACATGTCTTGTGAGTGCTACCACTTGATTTCAAGAAAAGGTAACTTGCCAGACTAGGAAGTTTATTAAGCAGAGTGTTACACAGGTTACCTAAAGATTTGATCCTCCAACTGCCTCTTTTCTAAGTGTCCAAGTAAAGCCCTACTGACAAAACACAAGCTATTTTGGAATTTGTTTGTTGGTGGTTTTTTGCACCTAGCTAAAATGCAGCTTCATTTTAAAGCAAACTGGCTTAAGTTGACACTCTCTAAGAAGAATAGTCTTGCTAGAATGCATGTGAGGTATAAAAACACAAGTATGCATGTGCCTAAATATTTAGGACAGCTTTTCATCGCAGAGTAACCTCTTCTCTGGAGTCCAAACACAGAGACAGAGAAATTCTCTGAAATGCAGAGAGTAAGGGCCTTTTGCTGAAAGCCAAATGACCCCTCTGAACTTAAGCAGTCCAGCTTCAGCCAAACGCCCCACATTTCACTTTTAAGCCTTAGGTATATATGCACAGATACATCTTAAGCTGCCCGGTTTGTCCTGGTGGCCCTTCACTCATCATTCCTCATGGCTGTTATATTCTTCTTTCTTTCCAAGAGCGAGATGCTGCTCACCCATTTACCTACTCTTGTTCCTCCCTCGATGGAATTAGGAGATTAAATGTGTTTTTTCATTACTGGTACACATCTATATATATTCTGGTACTCCATGATGAAGAAGAAAAAAAAAGGGTGGGTGTGTGAGCTGTGTGGTTTTGGTTGTGTTAGTGGCAGATAGGCCACAAGTTAGATACATGAACATACATTGTCTATTTCATGTCATATCCTCAGCCAGATCCTCAGGAGATGAATATATTAAATATACAATACCCTGCAAGATGAGACTAAGCAGAAAAAAGGAGTGCTTGCTTTAAAAACTATTATTTCTCTTAAAACTTTTAATTAAGAGTCTGGTTCACTCCAAAGAAAGCCTAGTTTAACCCAACATGACAAAAATTAGTGTGAGTGAAGACACAAGTCTAACTTCAGCAGAATGACTAATTTCTAACTGCAGATCTTTGTTAATGGCATTGCTGCACAAACTGTAAAAAGCACAGCTTGTCTCTCAGATGCCAGGTGCATATTTCATGGTCAGTAGCTAGGAAACATCCTCTTAATTGCAAACTGAACATACTGGATCTAGAGGTGATTAAAAAACCATTTTCTCCACAGGCTTCATCTGTACCCTACTGATCTTGGTAGCACCTAGACCAGGCTTAAAGTTGCTTGTAGACAGTTAACTTTTCCAAGTAAATAATTAAATTTTTAAAAATAGATACTTAATAGTTCATTAACTGATAGCGCTGACAAGGCTTTTTAGTTTAAATAACCTTTCTGATACAATTTCTGAACAATAATCTTTGCCACAAAATATAAAGAAAATCCATTAAAACCTTTTGTAAATTATTGGCATTCTGACACATCTTGAGTAAAACTGACGCAACCCATTTTAAAGTCTCTCCATTAGCCAGAATAGTCTAATCTTTGTTTCATTTCTTCACTACTGTCTCCCTTCTGGGAACAGGGATTATTCCCAGCATTAGTGAGAAACCCCCAAAAGAATTTAGCACTAGGCACTAAAGTTTTCGTAACATGAAGTACACCTACATATGTAACACATTTTCAAACTGCTTTGAACACAAAAGAAAAGAGAACAGCTGGGTGTATCAACAAAAAAACACCAAAAAACCTCAATCTCTAAACTATGCACCCCACAAAATCCAGTAGCTAAATCAACATTAACTTTTCAGCATTCTGTCTTCAGATATTAAGATGAATGAAAAAACTGAAAAATCCAGAACTATTTTCTCATACTATCTGTATACCCATAATTCCTCACAACAGTTTGTCAAGCTGAAATTTTCAGTGTTTAGAAACATCATAATTTGAAATTTTTGAAGTATCTACAATCAAAAAAGACTCTTTCAAGCACATACTACATATAGCATGACATTTTCATGGTGTTCAGTAAAGTCTGGATGTTTTCCCAAAATTAATTTTCACAGAGTCATGTAAGTATTAGTTTTAGAAAATAATCTACCCCTGAACTGGGCTGGTGGTGATGTCTCTGGGACCACACATTCAGACAGTCAAAAGAATAACTATGTGGATATTTGTGGTTTGAAATCATGGCTATTTGAACCACTTGCCTCTCCTGCTACAGGATAAAAATAAAGAGAGACAAAGTAAAAATGTTGACACCAAAATTGCTACATGTGTTGTATCTGGTAGTTTGCTAATTTTTGAGAATGTCTAGACATGTTCAGATCACTGTTTTAAAGGTAAAAGCCTAAGACATACAAATTTTCAGTAACTGGACATTCTAAAAACATGCTAAATAAAACAGGAATGCTGACAGGCAAGATTTAAGACAAGCCCCATAAATATCAGTAATCATACCACAGAGAAGTCACTTACTTCAGTCAGTATGTAACTATTTCTGAGAGAGCTGCCCTATGCAAAGGCACACAGTAATCAAAGCATGACTATTGTGGAAAAAAAAACCAAACCACCAGTTAAGAATCAATAATGTTTTAATAAAGCATAAATCAACACTCCTTTAATTGCAGTGAAAGCACAAGAATTTTGAAATTCTAGAAATGTTAATTTTACAGTGACCACTGAAAATGTTTAGCTCTTTCCAGTTACAAGCTGACCAACAACTCAGAGTAAAGTCCCTGACATTTATACACTTACATTGCCAGACAAACATTTCCATAAAATTAATTATGAGAAAAATTTGATTAGCTCCCTAACATCTCTCTCTGGTGGTCAGAAAGAATTAAACTTACGCAGCAGGTTAATCTTGTTGTTACACGGAGATTTTTCTGTTGACTTTATGAAAATCTGGATAAATTATGAGCTATTTTAAGCTTGCATTCTCCATGGCTTTGTCCTGCACCATAATCTTTAGAGATTCTAGCAGCATCATATGTATCCAATTTTGCATACATGCATATTATGTCACATAAGAGAGCAATCTCTCTACAGTGGCTGCTTTCCCATGAGAACATATTCCAGTCTGCATAGACAGACCTCAAAGCTAAGAAACAAGGATTCTGTCCTGCACTATCTGAAGCAGTATCACAAGTTTAAGTGGGAAGTATAAAATCCCACTTCCAATGACTGTTATTGGTTTTACTGCCCTTGAATGCTGAGAAATAATTTATCAATTCTAACTCACACAAGATGTCTTAAACATTACCTAGTGGCAAAGACAAGCTTCAATCACTGAACTGCAGAGGTCATTAGAAAAAAATACATATACTTTGCTATTCTAGATATATTTTTACAATATCCTACCTGTAAATTGGAATTATCTGAACATATCCACAAGACCAGACTATTACGTAGCTTCCTCTAGTGGTCAGTTCCTAAATCTTGTTTCTTCTGCTGTTTACTTTATTTAGTTGTTACATACAAATACTGAAATTCTGTGTTCAAATGCTGTAAGCTTAGGAAGGCATTAAAGTTTATACTTCAATGTACTTCTAATACAAAAGCCAAGGAAACCGAGCCAAAACATATAATAAAACATTTGTTACAGACACTAAAAGGGCAAGCAGTGAAGTCAGTAAAAACCAGAGTTAGTATTTTAGTTTTCCGATTTGCCCCCTTGTGAACATGCATTATAATATATTTAGGTGCATGGTCAAACATGACTTTCCCACCATGAGACTCAGTAAGCAAGACAGATGTTCAGTTTTTAGCTGAGTCTTCAGATATTTGCTATGAATCATTCAAACTTTGTTTTGACCCTGAAAATAATATACGTGTGTGTGTTTGTGTGTGTGCGCATTTTCATGAGGTTTACCACTGTGCAATTGGTTTGTTTCTGCAATACTCCTTTGAGGGAAAGGGCAACTAAAAAGACATAGCAAAGCATTCACCAAATTTGAAGGCCACTGAAAACAGATGACAATTTGATACAGCCCTAAAATACTACAAGAAGAATCAAGGAAGCTCTCTATGATATGGGATGAGAAATTAATAGGGTGAAATTTTATAATGAGAATCACAAATATTTCCTTACAGGTAGAAGTCATTAAGGAAAAAAAGGGAAAACCAAAATATAGAAGAAAGTGACAACTGCCCATGACAAAATATATTTTATTGAACAATCCAACTCTCAAAAAGAGTTTACATACCACAATAGCCATCTCTAATTTCTGACTATAAAGTAAGGTAATTTAGAGTTAGAAATCTGCTCAAGTGATTTAACTGAAAATAATCACAAGTATTATGTTATTTCAATTGTACAGAAATAGAAAATCCTATCACCCACGTGCAGTTTGAAAATGCTTTAAACTCTGTGAATGAGCATCTTTTGTTATAAGGTTTTTTTCCTTGAAACAGCAGCAGTAACTTTTATGTCTAGCTGAATGCATTCCGTTGCCTGAGATTCTTTACTGCCTTCTTACACTAAAACCCGTAACTTCCTGCATCTTGTTTTGCCTTTGCACTTTTCCACGCTCTGGAACAAAAGAAATGCCTCCAACCTTTTTTTTTTTTTTTTTCCATTCCCCCTTTCCTTTAAAGCCTGTCAACTTCCATTCAGCTTTGACAAAGACACTGACTCCCCAAAACTGACATCGTCATTTATTCACTCATACATTGCCAGCAACAATGCGCACTGCCAGTGCAACAAACGACTGACAAAACATATAATGAAGCAGAAACTTTTCAAATTAAGTTCAAGGACAAATTAATTTTGAAACACTACTGCATATTCCGCTGGGAATCCTACAGGTAGCTCAACAGTGCTAATCTCACCAAGCCCCTTAAATGCTCGCCCCTAGACCACAGAAATTCACATGGAGCTTCCACACACTTGGACCAAAAAACAACCAAACCCACAACATACAACCAAAAGATAAGTGTACGACTGAAGTAACTATTAAATTTCCTTCTCTTTCGCTCTTTCCAGGATATCTGTCTCCATGTTGCCAGCTAAAGCAGTTTGCCCTAGGATTCCAGTTGTGATTTGCTCCCTTGGGCCGTATTTAGGAACGTGCCCACCGTGACTGCTTCAAAAGAGAGGCTCTCAAAGCATTCAGAGCAATACTTACTATAAGGGTACCTCAGCAGCAAAAATACCTGACACTACATCCCTCTGCTGTCGGTATGTGCCTAACCTCATTCATTTTTACAGCTGGAATGTGTCTTCTCCTCAGGAGAGCAGGCAGCAAGGGATTTACAGCACAGTAACTAACCTCAGGTCTCAAATTTGCTTATTCCCTGGCATACCATTACATCCTTGGGGAAAGATAACACAGCTGACAAAAAGTGTCAGAGCCCCTCAAAATAAATAATAGCTGTCCAAATTTGGTGTGTGCTGCCAACTCTGCTTATGTTCCTGGCTTTCTTTCAGAACATTTCTAAAGCTGTCGACTTTGTTAGAAGAATAAGGAAAGAGGAAGATTTAGCCACGTCTCTTTTCAGAAAAAGTTCTGTGCCTGTTTCTTGTCACTCTGTAACTGCATTTTGGCACTACAGCAAACTGACTATGCAGTGGTGCTTGGGTAGCAATGTAAGAGCCTAATAACTAAAACATGAAAGCTGCAGTAGAGAAAATTCAATAAAATTTCATGCATGCTTTTCATTTTTCATGCTAAGGATCAGAATATTAAGTATATTTCAGTGCCAAAGTACTAAAGTCACTCATCATTCCTTGTATTCCATTAGAATTAGAAACTCCCAAACAAAACCCCACGTGTGAGAAGCAGTACAGTCAGTCAAGAGTGTGATAGCGTACTTTCATATAAGTGACAATTAAGGGTCTCTAACGAAATGCTCATGTTTTAAATAGGCAAGACAAAGTAAATATAAAGATAGCTGTTTTGACAGCATGGAACTGAAGGTAAACAGGAGCCAGAGACTACTCTTCGTACACACATTCTAGAGTTCCTCACAAGTTATAGATTAATATAGTTATAAAAAGAATGATCCTGATATTAATTCTAAAGCATCAGAGTATTGTAATTATAGGCTTGTTTGTTAACTGCTCAGTTGCTGGCAGAGTAAGTATCAATAAAACCCCTCATATATAATAGAACAGAACATGAAAAGAAATGGCCAGTGTACCTGTTTTGTATTGCTCGGCTTTAAAAAGAAAAGCAGCTATTCTTTGACTAACCTCTGAATATCAGATTTTAAGCTAAAGAAATGCAGAACTTTTTCACTTAAAAGATCACGTTAAACTACACAACTTACGCATCTCTTCAACGACGTCTGGATCACATTCCCTGTATTTCTCTATTTCTGTCTTTAGCTGCTCTTTTTTCTGCCTGAGGGCAGCAAGTTCCTCCATTAGAGCTGCACGTTCTGCCTAAGGATACAAGGTATATGGAGAGATACAAAAAATATACAAGCATTAAAAACAGTAATTATCACATAAAGTTTTTCAAAAAATAAAACCATATAAATGCAAAAGTTGCTTTTAAAACTGCTTTCTGTCAATGAATCCTTTGAGCATTTTGTTTTATTACACAAAATACGCAATGACACTAAATGATATTGAGTACAAACTGAAAGGAAAAAATTAAGGCCAAAATAGATAAACAAAAGAACAATTTTCTACAATCTTTGAACTCAACATGGTGTGACAAATTCCAAAGAGAACTCTTAATTATTTGGCTTAAAGATTAAGCAGTATTTAGGAGTGCTGGTCTTGTAATTAAAGATGGCATTACAGAAAAACCTACCATCCACCCTTCCACAAATTGAGATGCTGTGTATGAACACCCTCTGAATTTATTTTGCTTCTTTCTTTTTCCATTTTCATATTCGTTTCCACACCATTTAAGAGCAATGGCCTCAAAAATAAATTCAGCTATTTATGACATGGTAGCCTTTGCTGGGATTGTACACAATATTGACCTCAAAGATTCTACTGATCAATAAGAATCTGCAGACACTGACTCAACATGAACTCTCTCCACAGCCAACTCAGCACATACTTGTAATTCAGTCCGTAGTTACAGACAAACACTGGCACTGGCTGATATTCAATTAACTCAAGCTAGGGCAGCCTAAAAGAGACAGACAGCATGAGTTTGTAAACCATCAGGTTTTTTTATCACTGGCAATCTCCATGGTAGCCCAGCAGTCTGAGGTGTTTGTGGGTTGGGGATTTGTTTAAAGTTCAGGATTTTTGCCCTCCAAACTTCCATTTTCCCAGTGCTTTTGCCAGCAGTCTGGATTCAGCATGTTCTGAAAATGCAGAAAGGAAGTTCCCAGATCCTGAGGTATGGAGATGAGATGCTCAGAGACCTACATTGCAATATAGATTTTCCAGGACTTCTTCCTGATGTATAACCAGGAACCAAAATGTTGGGAACATCAGCCAGAACAGGATTTCCAGGAGCAATAGCTTTCTGAAGGGCAGGCCACATGCTGGAGAAGCCCAAGTCTGGAAGACTTCATTTGGAAACACGACAAGCACAACTATGTGAGAAATCTACCTCCTAGTAATTCCCTGATTACAGTCCATTGCAAATGAGTGGTTAGGATTCATAATGAGCCACCGCTAAAGATACTGGCAAAAAGCAGGTTTTAATTGAATTTGTGGAAGTAACACTTTAACAGCGTTTGGTGGCAAGGTTCACTCTATTCCTTGCTAGATAAATGAAACATACAAAGGAAAACCTGGAGTGTTTTTACAAAACAGTTTGGATTCCAAGATTTGGCACTTTCCTACAAAATTCAATTCCTCCTGAATGCTTCTGGCTGTCCCTGTTTTATTGGAGGTTTAAACCAATTTAGACTCAGCATCTCAATGCAAATCAACAACTTAGAACACCACATTAAGTATTCCTAACTAATATGCTGGGTCATATGTATAATAAACATGAAGCCTAAATATTATTTTGCAGTGTTAACAGCTTCAGCATGCAAAGAGTACCAGGCTTACATGGCTACTCAGAACAGTAATTTAGGAATCTATATTACAAATAAGTTGAAAAAAAATCCCCCAAAATCTAAGTTCGTAGTTACTAGATTTGGCAGTTCAGCAACTATTGGCAACTTTGGTACACACCCCTGGGTAGTTCCAGTTTTAAGATATTTTTAAACCTGAAAATACCTGGAAGGACTACATTAGTATTTACAGGAAGTGCATATTTATAGCACTATTTCCTTGTAGAATTGCCTCCCCCCAAAGCAACTTACAGTATCTTCACGTCCAATTTTTGATTTCTCAATGCTTTTTTGTAAAGCCTCTTTTTTCTGACTGCTTTCAGCAAACTGATGAAAAAAACAAAGAACAAAATCAAATGTTTTCAGTAACATATTAAACATACCTACAAAATGTGTCTACATTATTGAATATTATTGAACATTGAATATTAATATATTCAAATAAAGAAGTGGATATAACCTTTTAAAATATATGTATATTTATAACTTAGGTAATAAAAATAAACACAAAATAAATACAGAAGTGCCCAAATATAAACCTGAGGCTCTGAACCACAGAGCAGAATTACAGGAAGCAACTTCAAGTCTAAGAAATGTTCACTCCCGTGGCACATAATTTTGTTACGTACTGCATGTTCAGCATGGGACCAAAATCCTATTTCATACCATAATGTCGCATCTCTATGCAAAGGACTCCATAACATGGAGGCTTTGGATTTGATGATTTCCTCTGGTCCTTTTCCAGCTCTCCCTATTCAATGGAAGCAGTGACAAAAGCTGTAGTAGGTCCATCTGCTCAGCTGCGGATACCGGTGTTCCCGAGGTCTGGTATTCCAGTGGCATGGCCCCAATCCCTTTTACACACAGGTGAACAGAGGTATCTATGGCTCAAAGGCATGTAAAGCTGTGGCCCCCTTTTACTGTGCTGTCCTCACACTGTTGGACCTCAGAGCGCTCCCTTCAGACCTGAGGCAGAGGAATCTCACAGGGCTGGTGTGAATACTCCTTCCATTTTCCTGTTACTTTAGGAAAAATAATTTGCAAAGAGAGATCTCTCTCCATTAACCTGCAACCTATCTTGAACCAGGCCCTTCCAGTTTAGTTGGCAGTTTTCCAGAAATACTTTGGAAATTCTTAAGTTGAGCTGGCATATGACTCTCCCCTCAGGGATACCTTACTCAGCATCAGACAAAGCACTTTGAAATATTAAATGAGATGAATGAGAATGCAAAAAAAAAATTCTAATAAAATATAGTTTGAAAACCAGTTACTGCATTTGAAACCAATACAAAAGAAAAAAAAAAAAGAAACAACAGCATGCTTTCTAAGTACCCTTTGGTTTAGTTTTAAGATGTTCTGTGCACCCATCAGGTACCACCAAGGTATAATTGGATACCAGTCTAATTGTGAAAACAACAGCTGTAAGAGCCCAGGTTTTATTCTGCCTTACCCCAAAACCCCCCAATTTACATTCCCTTTCTCACTGAGGATCCCACCGAGTGCAAAAGCATTCCCAGACATTTCTTGCAATCCCTAGCCTTGATAATGTAACCATATTGTTTATATAGTGCAGCTGATACAAACGCATTCATACAACACAAACTGAACTGATTTGGAGCTATAATCACTTCTCGATTTCTATTTAAACTAATGTTCAGTCCATATTTTCAGAAATACATATTAAATGTAAATGCATGATAAATATTAGGCAGAGTTTATTGCTAAGTCTTGGAGATCACCATAACAGTAAAAAGAAACTGCATACTGGTGGTCCATGTAGATTAGGACACAGCCCAACTGCAGCTCATTGGGTTTAGTGGTTCCTTTTATAGCTCAATTTTTAAAAATAATTACTCTTTCTGTGTTCATGCATGTGTGGGCATGCATACATTCTTTCTAAGAGAATGTTTTGGTCTTTCTTCGATTTATATAGAAATTATACTAATGGTAACACATATATAATTTGAGGAAAATTATGTCCAGCTGCTCACTTACTGCTCTCAGTGTGAGTAACCACAGAGGCAGTGTAGGTTTCAGTATGTGGCTTGAAGTACATCAACATCTTAATTTTCGTGGATAGTCAAACAGTGTTCCTTCTGGGCTTTCCACAAGATTCTTAAAATATTAGGTGTGTTAGTCCCCACACTAAACAGAGGTATACAGTTCAGAAGAGGACAAGTACTTAGGTGCAGCTTGCTGTTCACAAAGCCCAGGGAAGACAAACACCAGAGCACATGTCATTTGGCATCTCTGAACAGAGGATTTTTTGGGAACAAAACACACAGAGAAGGTAGAGAAGCCAAGGAGCTTATCTAGACCCTTACACTGAAGTGCAAAGAAGACAATGTTCTCTGCAAGAGGGGCCATAAAGGTGTCGCTTTCTCTTGTTTTTTCATACTCATTAAGTTCTTAAGGCATGTTTCTGCATTCTCTAAAATGGATAAACAGGAGCTCAAGGCATTGCAAATCATAAAAGCTGGCTTCCAGCTTGGAAGCACTCAATATGACATCTTACAATTTTCTTGATCGTCTATATTACATCATTTAATACTGAAAGAGACACTAACAACAAACTCTGGGAGATAAAGAAACTTCTTAGATTCTGTCCTACACAACATGCAAGGCTGCCATGCCATGAGGTTAGAAGACCTTCCGCTGCCTAAAAGCAAAGATGATTTTTACACAATCTCATTTAAGATATTGCTTTCTGCTCTCACAGATTTTAATTTCTTGTGCAGTTTGGGATTTTTTAATTATTCACACAACCAAAAAATTTACAAAATAAAACGACACCTCAGCTCTTTGTATATTATTTAGAAGCCACAGTAGTTATCCCCATGACAACAAACAAAAGATGAGGATAAGGAAAGGAACAGCAGAAGGAGGCAAGATATTGAAAAAACCCTAACATAGAACAAGGATTCAAAGGGTGAGGAACAGATGGCCAGGGTCTGTGCAAAGAATCTATGACTATGGGAGAAGCAGAAAGGCTTGGATGCAGAGGTAGGAACACAGCTGAAAACTATAATGAAAGGAGGAAAGACAGCAGCAAGGATAAAGGCATTGGATGAAGGATGGATACAGATGATACAATACTTAAGTGAAAGGTAAGAGCAAATTGCAAATGACAGGTTATAGGGCACTAAAAGAAAAAAAAGCAGAATTTGCAAACGTTCTATATGTATGATAGCAGAGGATGACATCTGGACAAATACAGTGACTTACTTTCCCACTCACCAGCTGTAGAAAAGCCTGATCGCAAAAAAGCACTGTAGCAGATGGAGTATTTCAATCATTGGAGCAACGCTGGGATATTTTTCAGGGGAACTGGCAAACACTTTCTCAAGGAACATTAATCTCTCTGAGAGAAATATGACTCCTGCCCACAGCAGTGAGGCCAATCCAGAGAAAGAGATACTGTCTCTCCTCTGTGTTTCTGGAGGGAGATGTCTGGCATGACACATGAACAACCTTCTGCCACAAGAGTAACTGACCAGGTGTGGAAAAGAAGCACAGAGAGATTCTACTCCACTACAAAGTTTTCTGTCTCCAATCTGACTGCTCTGAATCAGCACATGATTAAGCAAGATGCAAGGAAGTGGCAAAAATATAATTCAGGGGAAAGCTGTTCAGAGAAGGAAAGAAAACTAAATAATTAAAAATTAAGAAGTTAAAAAGGTTCTCCACAAAAGCATTTTCATGTTTTCAAAACACAGTGGGAGCCTGCAAGAAGACAGTTTAATGAAGAAAGTAACTAGCATCTATAAAACAGGAGAGTTGGGGAACAATTTCTTTAATTTTACAGACCAGTGTGGTCAATTAAATAACACTGGCTTGTTCTATACATTAATTCAATCCAAAGTCCCCCAAAGGGAAGATTTTTCCTACTCTGCAAAGGTTTCACAATGTTTAGCTATGCATTTGTGCAGCAGTTTGTGTGTGCAAAGTGCTGTGTGCTGATAGTAACTATCAGTTCCACCACAGGCCTTGGGGTCTGGTTTGTATCAAAGGACACAGATTAGACATACACACATAATTTATAATATAGTATGAAGGCATTAGTACCAGGGTTCCTTTTCAGCAAGTCAGTGATGTACATTTGGAAGAAGAACGTTTAAGCCAACAACAGCAGCATGTTTCA
Organism: Atrichornis clamosus; assembly: GCA_013400975.1. Taxonomy (NCBI): domain Eukaryota; kingdom Metazoa; phylum Chordata; class Aves; order Passeriformes; family Menuridae; genus Atrichornis; species Atrichornis clamosus. Next base: position 44,051 of record WBMZ01010097.1, read on the forward strand.
GTTCTATTCCTTCTCAAAACCTGCCTGATAGACTTTTACTCTAGAATAAAAAAACAATTTTTTTTTCTCCAGCAAATGTCTTTGTTGGCCCCATGCCTTCCGGTTCCCCGTTCTTAACCACTCTAACCAGCAATATCCCACCAAACATGTAGCTTGTCTCACTAGCATATTAAAATATCTACAAACCTAGTGTAAGCCATGCAAACCCAGCCCCTGAGTGGGTGAACTGGGCAAGAATCAAACCAAGATCTCATATGCTAACCACCAAGAGTGCTCACAGCTGCTAGCTCACTATCATTATGGTCTTAAAAAGACATATCATATGGTTGGTTTTCTTTCAGTCAAACACTCAGTGAAAAATGGTATTAAAAATGACTGCTATTGCGAGCACCACTCACTGCGGGACTACAAAAGAATTAAAGACATCCATTTTTTAATTGTTTGTAACTTGCAAAGTTATATACTTTGGGTTTGAAGCTCGCTGTGCTTTGTTTCAGGCTAAAGGCAAGGCTAGTTTACTTTTGGCTTAAACAAAAGCAGTTCAAGAGTTTTAGGGCAACATTTGCAGTAGATAGGTGTATTTCTTTTCCATGTTAAAACTAACTCACTACTGAAAAACTTAAATGGAATTGATAGAAGGCATGGAGAGAAAGTACTTCAAAGCATTCCTCTAGATTTTAAAGAAAGATAATAAAAAATTGAAGCTAAAAAGCAGACTAATAATACATAGAGAGTAAAAACGCAAAGATTAACAGCCAAAGAACAATCTGAAAATATTGAAAACAGACCTGTTGTGTTAAAAGAAGGGCACAGAACATTACTAAAAGAAACCACTTAGCAATTAATGTTGACTAAAACAATAAAACTTAAAGGAGGAAGAAAGATCCCAAAGGGCAGCACACTGAAGTGCAGAACTGCTTTCTAAAGTACTGCACTAAACAAGCATACAGCTACTTCTTTTACATAGTCACAAATACATACATCCCAGGGCCTCCAAATACACATAAGCAAACTTTCCAGCCAGCTAATTATGGTCACAGCAGAACAGAGAGCACTCCTGTGACCTGCAATACTGTTGCTTCTGCTCTGATCTCAGGATGCCCCAGATCACTCATGAAATGCCATTTCTCCACATAACCCATCCAGTGAACTGAACAAGCATAGGCTCATGACGTAAATGTAATTAAGACCTAATTTTTTTTCTTTTAACATTTGTGGAAGGAAGAGAAAGCAGCATGCAAGCACTTACCGTGAGTCACTGTATTTCAACAATATGAAGTAGGGATTTGTGTTTGGTGGGACTTAGGAGCAACTAGGAGACTGCAATAGTTCAGGAAATACAGGTAAGAACAAGAGTAGAGATCAAAGCAAGATAGAGTAAGCATTTTAAACACAGAAACTAAAGAATAAAGATTTTTTCAGCAAGAGAACACCATAAAATGGAGGAAAACAGACTGAAGAAAAAGAGAAGAGTTAGGGCCTGCCATATGTCTGTATTCATAAGAAATGAATTTTTTTCTTAAATACTGCAATATAGGCATACTGGAAAAGTGTTCAATCCAAGAACTCTTCTCTTTGTGAATGACACAAATTTTACCATAAAAAGATTACCTCATTTTTAATGCAATCTTAGAAAGAATCAATTCCAAAACTTGGGAGAAGGTAGGGAATAAACTTAATTTTCTGGAGAAAAAGGATCACAGAATTGGTCACATTTAAAGGGACCACAGTGGGTCATCTGGTCCAACCTCCCTGCTCAACCAGGGTCATCCTAGAGGACATGGCACAGACTGTGGTTCAGATGGTTCTTGAATATCTCCAGTGAGGCAGACTCCACACCTTCTCTGGGCAACCTGTTCCAGGGCATGGTCACCTGCACAGTAAAGAAGTTCTTCCTTATATTCAGGTGGAACCTCCTCTGCATCAGTTTCTGCCCATTGCCTCTTGTCCTACTGCTCGGCACCACTGAGCAGAGCCTGGATCCAACCTCTTGGCACCCTCTCTTAGATATTTATACACCTTAAGGAGGTCCCCTCTCAACTGCCTCTTCTAGAGGTTGAACAGGCCTGGCTTCCTCAGCCTTTCCTCGTAAGAGAACTTATCCAGACCCTTGACCAACTTATCAGCTCTTCACTGGATCTGATCCAGGAACTCCATGTCTCTCTTCTACTGAGGAGCCCAGAACTGGACACAGAACTTCCAGTCTGGCCTCACCAGGGCTGAGTAGAAGGGCAGGATCACCTCCCTCGACCTACTTCTCATGCATCCCAGGATTCCTTTGGCCTTCTCTGCCACAAGGGCACCCTGCTGGCTCATGGACAGCTTGTTGTCTACCAGGACCCCCAGGTCCTTCTCCGCAGAGCTGCTTTCCAGCAGGTTGGCCCCCAGCCTGTCCTGGTGCCCGAGGCTGTGCCTCCCCAAGTGCAGGATCCTGCATTTGGCCCTGCTGAATTTCAGAAGGTTCTTCTCTGCCCATCTCTCCTACTTACTGAGGTCCCTCTGAAGGGCCACAGAGATCTCTGGACTATCAGCCACTCCTTCTAGTTTTTAATCATCAGTGCACTTGCTGAAGAGGCCTCTGTCCCTTCATCCAAGTCACTGATGGCACAAGTTAAATAACACTGGGGGACACCACTAGTTATAGGCCTCCAACTAGACTCTACACCTTTCTCCAGCAGATGTGAGGGAACTTGGAAGTCCCCCACAAGACACAGGGCCTGTGACTGAGACTTGCTTTTAGCTGCCTGTAGGGCTCATCCACTTCCTCCTCTTGACCAGGCAGCCTGTAGCAAACACCCACAACAGCATCAACCTGACCACTCGGCCCTTTCATCCTGACCCAGGAGCTCTTGACTCGCTCATCATGCTCATGAAGACCAAGCTCAATACATTCCCATTTGACCCATAAGACACTATATCTGCTATTCAAAACAAAGGGATGGTGCACTGATTTTGTTAAATAAATAACACTTGTTGCAAAACATCACACTACTAATCCTGCCAGTGTGCAAGTTCTGTCTTTTTTAAGAGATATTGAAGAGGTAAAGAGTGGGTATTTTTTTGTTTAGCATTGTAACATGCCAGTGACTTTAAAAAAGGATCAGACATTCATGCATTTTTTCATGGGACTAAACTGAACAAATATCTGACTCACCATACAGCTGTCTGAGAAACCACTATAAAGACTCTCAAAACATAATAATGCTGAAGTTAGGTATCTGCACTCATAAGCAGTATTTATCTTTTTACTAGAGTATTCACGTGGGTAATATTGATTTACTTGCCTCTCTCACAAACACAATTCCTTTTGCATTTCAAGATTAAATTTAGGCCTATAATTCTGATTTACTTTAGCATGCTAACAGGTGAAAGTGAGACTGAAATATCACATGGTAAATTAGACATGGCACTATTCTCAGGTCATGTTGAATATGAGATGAGTCCTCTTTTTTTTGGCAAATAAAATAAAACATGTGGGGTATTCAGAAGAAACAAATGAGAAATCCCCCCTCCACCAGAACCTTCACTCATCCACAAACAAATCTGATGTTGCTAGCTGCAATTATTTTAAAGATGTTACTATACAGCAAACCCCTCTACATTGAAAGTATTTAAAATTATTTTAATTCAATTATTTTCCATCTTTTTAGATTTGCTGTAATAATTAAGTTGAAGTTTATTAAGAGAAAACGACTTGCCATGAGCTTTTGTTTTTGCTTCACTCATTTGCAACACCATTTGATAAGGATTGGTTATGCAACAAAAAATAACCGCTCCAGGCCAACCTCCTTAAAAGACAAAAGGTGAAAGAAACAGTTGTGCAGGCTGAATGAAATAACTGAATTTCTGTGGCAGCTTTCAGAGTTGGCATAATTGGCACGACCTGAGGGACAGATGGCTGCCTACTCAGATACAAATACCAAGCACACCCCAATCAACCTAAAACACCCCTAGAACAACAAAAAAACCAGCTGAAATGCCTCATTCTTCAACACTGTTTCACAAATGCAAGCAGTTTAATAAGGAAGCTGAAAGAACTTCAAAAGACATTCACATGACTGACAGAACTATAGAAAATTTTCGTACCTGGACATGAAGGACATGCTTGTTACTGCATATTAGTGTATCTACTAAACCTACAAAGTCCAAGGTGATAGTTAACAGGTCTGTTCAAGGCAGAAAGAACATGGAAAGGTATTTTCCCTCAAAAATAAAGCGAGAGAAAGAAGAAAAGTTTTCATTTTTCCCTAAAGGACTTTTAAAGATTGCTATCCTAACCAGCTGGACCATACACTGACAATGCCTTCAGGGACTAAGTAGAGACAGGCCCAAGTTAAAACACAATATTCATGCAATATTCCCTGAGCTCAAGTTCTGCTTAAAGACTATAAAAACCAGATCAAACTTTATTCCACAGCCTTTTAGAAAATGCCCAAATTCTACACTGAGATATTATCAGTAAAATAAAAAGCCTCAGTAAAATACATCTATCAAATTTCAGAGTTTTGACAGCAGTCTTACATATTCACTCTTTATGCCAACGTCATCATTTTAAAGTAATGCTTAGACAGATAACCAAGTCATCTCCAATTTCTGATACAACCAACAGTCTTTGATGGAACTACCATGTGTTCAAAAATAATGAGCGGTTTGGCTGTGACAAGAAAGACCTTTTCCTCTAAAGTCTCCCTGCATCAAAATAACACATTTTGTTTTTATACTCTGAGTTTTTTCTATTTTTTTAAATTTTATTTTATTCCTTTCAGAAGAGGAAAATTCTATGGGGTGACTTCTATAACTGCATGCTGGTAGTTTATTTCTGCATGCATGCTAATTTTCTAAAATAGAATATGCTCTATTAATTGAATTACAAGGTTTTAAGGTGAAAGCCAAAGTTCAAATTAAATTGGATTTACAGGATTACAGCTCACTGTCTCCATCAAATCCAGCTTTGAAAGTAGTATTGCCTCTGCCCTATCCCCAGGCTGGAAGTTCCTGGCCTGACAATAGAGGCAAACCTCCAGGCAGCACAGAACATCAAAGCCGTTAAAGTTCCTTGGGATACTGGGTTTCTGCTGATCTGCTGAACTGTCACTCCCACCTGCGGTGCCTACTGTGGGACACGGGGAGACATGCAGGGCTGTGTCTGTGCCAGAGCTGGCTGGGCTTCTGGAGTGAGAGCCCCGCTTTTACTCCCAGTTTCTTTTCATTTCAGGTGAACAATGTCACTGCAATGCCAGGAACGGAGCCAGCAGCCAGGATGCAAGCTTCTTCGAAAAGGTAAACTGTGTGATGATATTACCTGAAAAATTCTCAGTTTCACAGACAACACTGTTTGACAAGCCTAGTTTTTGTCCTGCGTTATATCAGAATGTATAATATACACTACTAAGGGACAGTAACAATATATCCTTTTTAACATAGTAGGAATCTTCCTTCAAACCTACCTTGTAATCTTTAGAGTTATTACTGAGACAGTTTAAAAAGAAACTGCTCTTAAATCATGCCAATTTTACCTTATGCTCATCAAGAAGGAAGGAAAGGAAAACCTACACTTCACAGCTGCTATCAAGCTAGTTACATATCAACAGCAAGTAAAAGGAAAAGCATGAAATTCAACTAATGAACACCAAATTATGAAGTTGCTTAATTCTAACAGAAGCCTCCAGAGCACTTATTTTTAGAAGTCTGCCATGACAGCAGTAACTAGGCATACTCTCCAGGGCTTTGTAGCATGCCATAAAACATAATTCCAGAAGGCTCTAATAAGTTACAGCATTAGAAGAATATTCTCTGTTGGACATTTTAGGAGTCACTAAATGCAGAATCACTTCAAGACATCACCATTTTTCAAGTGCAAGATGCAGAGGTAACAAAAACCCTGGACTATTCAATTAAACTTTTATTAGCATTTTCCAGGAGACTAATACGGTGAATAAACCTTACAGGATCAACAAACAAGCATAGATATAATCATCATATAAACAAAGTTTAAATGATGCAAATTCTCAGTCTCTTGCCCTTCCTGCTACAGCTCTGTCTGGATGGCATGAAGTTAGCTATTTGTACCATACCAGCTTTGCAGTAGGCCACTTCTTTATTAGTCTGGTCCTTTAGTTCAAATAAAGTGCACTATTTAGTGAAAGCTTGCAGGCTGAAGACAGGGAGGGGTCACTAATTGTCTCTTTTGGGAGAATAATTACTATGAAAGAGAAAAAAAAAAAAAAGTGACTTAGCAGAGAATGGAATCACCCAGCTCTCACCGGGGCTGCAGACTATCAAAATGGTCAGGATGATCCAAGGAAGAATAAATAAATGAAGTAGAAAGTAAAATGACAGGTCCTCAAATAAGAGGGGAAAAAAGGAGGCTCAGCATACATATGGGAAGACTGCTCTAACAGCTTAGTCAACACATTGGGATTCTGCCTATGTATTACAGAATCACAGAATGTTAAGGGTTGAAAGGGACTTTAAAGATCACATAGTCCCAACTCCCCCTGCCTTGGGCAGGGACATGTCTCACTAGACCAGGTTGCTCAAGGCCTTATAATGGGCATTAAAAGAGACCTCTTCAGCAATTAGACTTTTCTTTTTCCCATAAAGGGACAATATATTACATTTTCTACAACCTAATAAAATTAAATTGTAAGCATACATATGTCTAAATTAATGAATAAGAAAAATGTCTAAATAAATAATTCCTAACACAAGTTACATGCATTAGTTGCAAAAGTTCTGATGTACTTCTCTGGTTTTAGAGGACAATTCTTTAACTACTGCTATGTACTCCCTAACATTAATAAAATATATGTGAAAAAGATAGCACTGAGTTTTCTAAACTTACCAGAGCAAAGCTTAAGACTGTGATAAACCTTAAGGCACTATATGCCTAAAGTCCTTTATTTTCGATAAACGGAAGAAGTATTTTTAAAAACACACTGAATACTGAATTACTACAGCTTTTCAACTGATCATAATGTTCAAATCTTACACCCAAAAAATAAACTCTTCATTCAAAAGCATTAGTCCCTGGATTCCAACAGTGCTGCACATGTACCTCCAGGACTAGCTCATCACTGCTACGAGGCAAGAAAAAAAGACCCAGTGAGATCCTTCATTCAGAACCATCAGAGGCTGAAAATTGCGATAGCAACCTGAGGTGTGTAAGGAGCTCTGCTAAGACCTGAAGGTGTAACATCCGCTGAGGCCAAAACCTTGCTCCATAGAACTAGGTTCCACAGGCTCTCCCTGCTGATTCAAAGCTCCAGTCAGGGCACACAGCTGGTCCAGCATCTTCAGCAACATCACCCAACTCCAAGCACCATCAAGCCTGCTACCCCTCACCGAACATCTGTCATCTCCATGGCTGTGTACCTCAGTTCAGGATCGGTTACTTTTAGCCAGCCACTGCTGCGCATTTGAACCTAACTGCAGTGCAGGATCAACCTCTAAACTGTGTGGAAATATCCCGACAATTGAGTGAGTCAACTGGATCATGGAGGAGGCTGCTCAGACTCAAACAATAGAGACAGCAGAAGTTTCCTGAGCTTCAGTCAGTGGACTCAAGCAGACTTTATTCAGCAACTTCCCAGTCCCGGTAATTAAGGAGGAAAAATACATATCTAAAAGGACAGAAATAAACCAAGCTGTGTCTTTAAAGAATTGATGGTTAAAAATCAAAATTTTGTGTGTGCATTCTAAACAAAGAAGGATCTCTCCTTTTAGTTATGTTGTCAAATATCTTCAGGAGGATTCAAGCCAGATTACTCACAATATGATTCTTTTTTTCCATTAACTATTTTCAAACAATGTGCACTAGTAACATAAGCATTTCCTAATACAGCATTCCCTCAGTTGCTTTTTTTAACTAAAATAAATTATTTGACTTTTCATATTTCAATGCTCATTAGTACAAACAGTTTGATACATATCAAATAACCTTATTTCGACAAGTTCATCCCTGGGGGTGTTTGTTGGTTGAATTTTTTTTTCTTTATTTTAAAAAAACTAGCTACCAAATGAGAGCCAGGATGTACCCCCTTCTAAATTTTTCCCTTGGTTCAATATATGAGTCATGGGAAGCAAAAATCCCTCCTGTTACCAACCCTAGGGCAGTGATTTAAGAATGAAACATCAACTAATCCTTTCTATCTTAACTAACCCTGGCCCAATGCAATGCTTAATGGGAGAAAAAAACTGCTAGAAACTCTCAAGCCTCTTGTCCATGAGTATGTTGAAGCAAGCACAGGGAACAGCATAAAAAGCCCATTCCATATCCTGCTCTAAAAAGATTCTGTTCCATCTTTGTTGCAGTGCAAGGTGACAGCACTCTTGCTCTCAGTTGGAACAGCAGCTCTAACACCATTTGCTGTTAAACTTTCCCTTGCAAAGCCTCAGAACACAAAAGATTAACCCACAAGAAAGCAACATCATGAGAAATGAGACAAATAACAACACAGTGAATGAACAGTTTTGAACTAAACAATGAAATGAACACCACCAGACTGAGGAAAGGAAGCAAACTGGTTGTTTTCACAAGCTACTAGACTACAGTGCCCATAGTACACTAATAACCACAGTATCTTTGAAGTGCTTAGTATCTCAGGTCCCTATCTGTTAAAAATACTGTATTATGCTGTGGCAATCCTCTAAAACCTTACAGTTCAAGCATATATGACTGTCATACTGAACGCCAGACACTTTTTGACGTCACCAAGGACCAGTGAAATTGCTTCTGCCTCCCTTAAGCCCTGTAGTGTTAGTGCTAAACCTGCATTGTGCAAGTCTAGCTGGGATTCCCCCAGTCACACTGGCTATGGCAGACAATGTGCTGGAGAGATGGGACACTCCTTATGGCTTCTAAGGGTTGTAGTTTGCAGACTCATCAGCCCTTGTGTAAAAAGGCCTCACTGTTACTGGTTACTTCAATTAACACTTAATTCAAGCCACTATAAAGCAAAATGCAAACAAGCATTAATTCACTTTACCTAAAACAGACAGCACAGTTGCAAGTGTTTTGCCCAAGACACAGACGAAAAGATGAAAGAAAATCTAAGCTGAATCTGTTTATATTAAGGCTACATCAGAAAGACTTCTTTTCCTCACAATTGTTACGCCAAGATTAAACATCTTGTTTTGTCAAACTCTGATTTATAATAGGTAACTCAAAGTGTCTGAATCCAACAGCCAGGAAAATATTGATAAAGAAAAAAAACCCACATCCTTTCACCATTTCTTAGGCAGAGAAAAAAACCAAGACCTAACTGCCCCATCAGCAAAGCTCCCACAATTCCATCAACAGGTGAGGTTGCATTAAAAACTTCTCCACTTATAAACATTAAAATACTATTTCTCAGTCCACACCCTTGCTCTAATTTCACCATCTCATAGCTGTACCCATCTAACCAAAATCCAACATCTTTCACTTTTTCAGTGGTCCACTTCACAGATGAATAAGCACAACCAAGAGGTAAAGAATAAGCATCTGGCAGAAAGCATAAACCTTTAAGAGCAACCATGCCACTGCCAAGCAAATGAATACAAAGTCCATAGGGACCTACTTAGCAATTCTTACTCTGTGAGCTGTTGGAGAAAGTGGTTCCAGCAGATGCTACACAAGTTAAAGACATTTGCTGTCCTTGCTTTTCAGAGAAACAGGAAGAGGTCCAAACAGTAATTCTAGGTTAGAGGGCACCCCCAAGATCCTGTTCCTAATTAGATCAACACAAGGTCTGCCATATGTGTAAATTCAGGGATTAGTGCCCTTCTCCAAACACCTGCACCCACAAAAGCAAGCCAAAAGATATGGTCAGTGAGGTAAACTGTCAAAAGAAACTTTAGCATTGTTTTTAATTGCCATATCTCTGCACACTGATGATGTAATAAATCCTTCCTGAAAAAAGTCTAGGGTATACAGCACCCCAGTGAAGTGCAACTTTAAACATCCAGACAAAACTGGCTTGATCTCCATTATGAATACTGAGTCAGACTTCTTTGCTGCTGGAACTCTAAGATGGGGTGTGGCTTAATAATCACTAAAAAATCTGAAACAAAAGAATTGCTTCAAGAACAGTTCCTAAACCAGCCTCCCACAATCACAAATTCTGTAAGATGCAGAATGCTATGAGCAACCTGGCTAGAATGTTAGGAAGTACCAATGTATGCAGGCAAAAAGTCCTGTAGCAGGCCCAACCTGTCAAACATAAGCCTCAGTGCTATGAATTAATAGGAGAATTTGCATCCTGAAGAAGCTTGTTCTGTTCCTCCACGTTATTTTCAAATGACAGTTCACCATTTGGGATCACTCCTTTCCCCAGACTATTTATCCATGCCCTCAGGAAACAAAGAAATTGCCTCCTGGTAAAAAGCTTTAATTGCAGCATGAACTGAACTGCTGATTTTTAAACATGCTTTAAGTAAGGAAGCCTGATTCCAGCTTTTAACTGCTGAAGAAAGGGACCGGCTCGTGTAGTTAACAATCAATCTGGGCAAGACACAGAGAGACAACACGACACTCAGCATGCCACGAGCTCTATATGGGAATGATCAAAGACAAGCAACATGCAACAGAAATGGTACAATAGCTGACTTTTTTACTCTGCTTTGTATGTCCTGACAAGAAGTTTTGTGATAGAGACTGGATTTAGAAACCCTTAAGAAAATCTGTATGTGCTCACATCAAGAAGAACACAAACACCAAAACAGTTAATTTGAACTAACAGACAGAATCTGTTATCATTTTGTAAAAATGTTCAGAGAGCAACTAATTGAAAATGCCACCTTTCCACTGCGTCAAGAGAGAAGTTATTTTCAGCTAGTGAAAATGCTTTTCCCTGAAATGCTGAAACATTTCCAGTCTCATCAGAAAAGCAAGGTAATTAATAGAAGTACTTTCAAAGACACATAGCATCATCTCAAGAGAGCTCTTACATCAACAAGCCCATATATCAGGAGCAGGACCTGGTTTGCAAATAAGGCTCTGGTAACAAAACTATTTCTTTTAACTGGAACAGTTCTATACTGCAAAACTGTTCATATCAGAATAGTTTATTTCCTACACAGAAATAACCAGAACATTACAAATCAATAACTACATGCCTATTATACTTCCCCAATAACAGATGAGTTTGTATTTAATAATATAAAAGTACATTTAAAGCAGTACAGCGTATTTAATAGATAACTCCAGCATATTTATGGTGGAGCACATAAGGCAGATTCTGCAAGACATTTCAAGGAAGATATTCATCAGGGTATACCACAGACCTGCTTGACCAATTAGGTTTAAAATTCATGATGGGACAACGCCCAAGGGCAACGACAAAAAATATCAACTCCTTCATTCAGCTACTTGGCAATAATATGGAACATGAGCAACAAGAGAGAGGATCTAAGAGTAAGTCGTTTGCATTCAACGAAACAGTGGCACCAGAGAGTTTGGTCAACAAGAAGGAATTTTGGCATGTACTTGTTCAATTGCTCAGTTGGCAATTTATGTGCTGGCACAGTATGTAGGCTGGTCTAAAACTTGTGTGGATATACTAGTCAGTTGAGAAACTTTACTAGGAAGTTCAGTTCCAAGTCAATGCAGAGTTAAACGAATCTGTTTCAGACAAATGAAACTTCACTAGAGTAAGAATCAGTGCATTGTTACTACCAGTCTATAAAAATTCATTTAAGTCCAGTCATGCCGGATTAAGTCCATGCCTGAAAATCATACAACCATAGTCAGCTAAACCCAACTCCTGTTTCAATTCAAGCTGGGAATAAAAGTATTTTTAATTATTTTGATATAATTTATATAAATATAAAGACATAGCTGAAGCTGTCAACACTGCATATAAGACAGCAATGATTATACCAGAGCTGAAGAAAATGTCTGTAAAAATGTTCAGATGCTACCAGTAATTTTGCATGAATTCCAATGATTCTTTGATGAAAGAACATAATGCTAAATAATCATGGGAAAAGTTGGCAGTGCTGTGATACAATCACATCACATGGTCTCACAAAGCTCATTTGTTCATCTTGTTATCATATACTCCCACTGCCAATAAACTGATGAATAGATGCTTTCCCACTCCCACTAGAAGAAGCAAGAAAGAACCAGATCAATAGAACAGCAATGTTGCAATAAAAGATGCCTTGCAGAAGAGCCTATCCTCCCCCTCTACTCTGCCCTGGTGAGGCCATGTTAGGAGTGCTCTGCCCAGTTCTGGGCTCCCCAGTTCAACAAAGACAAGCCATTACTGGAGAGGGCCCAGCAGAGGACACCAGAGGTGATGAGGGGACTGGAGCATCATTCTTATGAGGAAAGGCTGAGGGAGCTGGGCTGGTGCAGCCTGAAGAAGAGACAACTGAGAGGGAATTTTATCAATACAAATACCTTAAGGGTGGGTGTCCAGAGGATGGAGCCACACTCTTTACAGTGGTGCCCAGCAACAAGACAAGGGGCGAGTGGCACAAATAGGAAGTTCCATCTAAATAAGAGAGAAAACTTCTTTCCTTTGAGGGTGACAGTGCACTGGAATAAGCTACACAGAGAAATCATGGAGTCTCCTTCTCTGGAGATACTCAAACTCTGTGATCACGTGCAAGCTGCTCCAGGTGAACCTGCTTTAGCAGGGGATTGTACTGGATCTCCAGAGGTCCCTTTCAACCCCAACCATTCCTTGATTCTGTGATCCATTGCCAATTTGCTCTTCTCTCCTACTAGAAGTGCAGTATGAGATTACAGAAGTGCTCACAAATTAAACCACCAATAAAAGCAGAGGAAAGCATAATGGCCATAAGCAGAAATCACTGCCACATTTACTCAGGTTATGCATTTCAGCTGTCATGACTTTTTGATTATTACCACACAATTACATAGAAGACACAAAAACATATGCTACTTAAATATTTTGAGTCCTTAAATGATTATTTCCATGATGAATAACATGCTTTCAGCAGCAAGTAGACAAGAAGTCTTCTCAAGATCCAACAGGAACCTCTGAAGTTTTTCTGATGCGATACTAAAATAATGAGAATGTCCTACCATGTGTGACAGATAATTCCTATAGTTAAATCTGTGTGTGTGGACATGCACATTTGCATACATGAGAGATACAAACAACAATGACAAGGGGGCATAAGAAAAAGCAAACCCATTCAGATAAACAAGTATTTTTCATAAAATAGACTTACCTGAGACTCCAACTCCTCCAATTTACGCTTCCTGGCATGAAAAGCTTTACTTGGAAAAGCCCAGAAATAATTGGAAGTTCCAATTCTATCACTGTCCACCATGCCATCATCAACTAGGCTTTGCAGAATCTCTTTCACTGACATGGGGGCTAATAAAAGCAAAAATATCAAATTAGAACTGCGTAGCATCTAAACTATGGAGAATTATCAATACTACAAGCCACCATCTACAATCATCTGTATGAATACTTTAATGTCAGCTAGGTGGAAGATTTCAAGAGGACACCAAAGCTTCACTTGAAATCAGCAGTTTGTTCCTCAAGACTGCTGTTCTGCACAGCTGCTATCAGATGTTTGGCAAACAGTGCTCATGAGTATTGTACCAAATACATGCACATTACACTACAGTACCACAACAAACCCATAAGAGGTACTTGTGAAGTCATCTTGCAATCTTAATCCTAACATGGATTAGTTTACAGTTTCTTGACTAGGACTGTAATTACATTCCACTTTGTAATGCTTATCAAAGCATGTCATAGCAGCAGAGGCACTGAAGCCATCTGTCTACAGACTCAGGAAAGACAGATTCTACTTTTAATTATATTCAGTTCCAATATAGAACATCATTTGCAGTCACAAGCATCAATATTTCTGAACACAACTGATTATTCTCTAGCAAATCTGTGGTATCATTCACCATTTTAAAAAACGATACCTCTTCAACAGAGCAAAGTAGTTATATTATCCTCAGGTGTTGCAAATATAAAGACTTTTGAGCTCGTTTATGGGTTTTGGTATCTGATGTTCAATTTCAAGTCTAAAGATGATCCTGTATCAAGAAGATCCATCTTTTGGAAGCTATAGGCTGGATGCCAGGATGGGGTCATTTCCACAGGCTCGTCATTTTTCTTTTCAGAGTAACTGGGGCTTGGCTTGTGGGCTAAATGCCTTCATATGCAGAGGCAGAATGAATTTCGACTATTCAAAGGTGTTAATGGTTCTAGAAGCTCTGCACTCAATTTTTAAATCCATTGCTTGTATTTACTGCAATTTACAAATAAACATATGCATTGACAAACCATTCAAGACAGCACATCTTTTCAGAAGCCCATGAACGCCTGTGTTAGCTGCTGACACAGCTGAAAAACTCTGCTTTGTGATATTCACACCTGCAGTTCACTCAGCAAGTTCATTTACTCTTGCGGTGCCACCAAAATATGCTAGTCAGGGACAGTGGCAAACGCACAAACATCATGCTTTGTCTCCCTCTTGTCAATGAACAGAGAAACAATTCAAGAGCATAAGATAAAGCATCTTGGACCTATTCCTAAACCAATGGAAGACATCAGGAAGGCTTTTATTGAAAAGACAAACCCCTTGCACTTTGAGTTGTCCAGCCATTTTTGGAGGGGAAAAGCTCAACAGCACACTGCCCATGTATATTTAGACTAGCATTTTAAAACATTTGTGACGTTACGGACAGCTATTTAATACCTGAGTGCACGAAATGACTTCATACACTGAAAGTCACTGCAGGTCAGGCAGCTCAGAGCCTAAGAAAGCCCCCATACCATGTCACTTTAAACACCACAGCCCTGCCGTTGACCAGTCTCCCACTCTAGCTATTTTTTCCATTATTACAATCACAAACCTAAACCTGTAGCCAGGAAAGTTTACACTGTAGGACCTGGCACAAAAATGATTAATTGCTCAAGAGAAATAACTTTTGTAAACACTTACTAATTCCCTTTTCTTTTGGAGCAATCTTCTCTATATCCTTCAACTGGAACACATCTTTCTGTGCAAAACAGGAAAGACACTTCAGTTCCAAATGACAGCATCATCTAAGCCTGAGTGCTTTTTACCCTATATCAGTGCCAACAAAAGCAAGTAGATTTAGCACTGTATGTTTCGGTTTTGCTAAGGAAGTAGGCACCATATCTCTCAACAGAATTGGAACATTCTGAGAAGTAAATAATAAGAAAAATACTATTATTGTGACACGCCTTGTTCTTTCCTTAGGTGCCCTGCAGTCACCATATTTTATCTCAAGTTAGATTACAAAGCCCGTAGAGCACACAGAGACCAGGTTAGACTGTCAGCACAGTTCCACCATATTGCTCAAGTACTCAAGTGTCACAGCATTTAATAGGTGAAAAACAGTGGATTACATATGCCACCATTAGAATTGTAGCTCAGCTTTTGGATCTCCAGGTTTCTTCCCAGGGATGCCTCCCAGCTCTGCTCTCAGTTTTTCTAATGCTCAAATTTCTTCCTCCTCCCATAAAATGCAGTGAGGTACTTCCTAATCTCCGTCTGTCCCCTCTTATGGTAACACTCGAAATGAGAAGATGTGCATAGGTAGCACATTAAGAATTTAACACCACCTGTGCATCTTCATGCTTTGGCTACACCTGGGGATGAGTCACCTGATTAGAAGTTAAATGAATAAAGCTTTGTCCCTGTACTTTATACACTGGTGACACAAGGCATCAGTAAAATGCATATGGGGATATACAGTTCATCTACAGTTAAGCTCCTTTTAGGACCTGTTTTCACACCAATGTAAATGCAGGACAATTACAAGTTACTTACTGTTTCAAAAAAGATCTCCATCATGCGAGCTCTCTTCTCCTCAAAGCTCAGACCCTTTTTCTTGGACTAGAACAGGGGCAAAAAGAAAAGAACAAATCAATACATTCAGCCATTTGAATAATTAACATCTGCACAGAAGTCAGATCTATTTACCTCTAAGTTATATTTGCCATCCTTTAAAACACCTTACCACTAAGCCCAGACTTTCAGGTAAAGTTTTTTGCAAATACTCACTACACCAAGCTCATCTGTTATATGGAGGGACCTGCCTTCTAAGTTTGGAGCTGACCTTTCACACAACCCAACCCAGCTCCAGCCTCAGTGTTTCTTGACACATACCAATCCCAAAATGTGTATTTATACCAAACTCACACAAATGTTAAATAACATTTAAGAAATAAAAGGAGTATCTTCTGGGGTTTTTTATTTAGAACTGCTTTCTGTCTTGTGATATACAGACAGTAGTGTGAGTTTTAGGTCACTTAGGTTTTCTAAAGGAGATAAAGAGCATTTTGAGGTATGTCTTTCTTCAAATGTCCTACCCAACTTTTATAATTTCAAGGTCACATCTTAAAACCCATGCTGCCTTCATTGCTTTTCTCTGTGGTTGTGTGACCAAGCATTAAACAACATGGTTTGAAAAAGAAGAAAAAGGCAGAAATGGCTACCCACAAACTGCTACCAGCAATACAATTGGGAAATAGTCTCCTCTCATCACTTTCAGGGACGGTATTTTGATATGCCTCTTGTAAAATTAGGATATAAAATATTTCACACAGAATTGGAGTTTTATTAATAGCATTTAGCAGAGACCTCAACAACCTGAAAGCAGCAGCCATAATGTGAATATGAACTGCCCTGCTCCCTGCTTCACAGGCTGTGGGTGACTACGAGAAATAGAAAGTGGAATAGAAAAGCAAAATAGGATGCTGGCAGAAAGAAAAAAAATATTGTGTTGCCCTTAAGTCAGTAGAAGTAGGTATTCTAATAGTATGGTGCTTTGAGAAAGACATGGTTGTGTTTCCAAGTGCCAACAGAACGGAGTCAATAACATTTTTACTTTTTAACAGCTGCTTCCTTCTTAAAGAAATCACACAATCAGGCAGCACACAACATTTAAAATATGCACAAGAGCAAACCAGCCAGATTGATTCAATTTTTAAAAAGTAAATGTAAAAGCTAGCATATGCAGCTACAGTAACAGAGAAAGGAACAGAAGCAATTCAATATTATTTTTAACAAAAAACACCATTACTATTTGGTTAGGCCTCCTCTCTTCTGCTTTTGCCGGCAATGCCCTAGGTCAGCACTGATGACCCTGCTGTCTCCTGCGACGTCAGTACAGTGCAGGACTAGAACCTGGAGCCGTCACGCACTTGCAATTAGGAGCATGAACAGAAACTTCCATCTCCCTGCCTTCCCCAAGAGCCCCGACACCCGCACGTGCACCATGCGCAATGGAAGCGGCATTCCTGGAAGCACGTGCTTGTAGCAACGCCCCTCGGGAGCCAGGTTTCACACCACCACCCCAACAGAGCAAAGAAACGAGTCCAAGCCCTCTCTAGATGAATGTTAATAACTTTCACGTTGATTTCTCTCTCCTACCTCATTGGCAGGCGTTCCCCACCACAAATATTAACCACACCGAGCGCATCCATTTCGCTGCCGCTCACGCTACCGCAGGCAGACGAAAGAATGCGGTGCTGGGAGCGCACTCGGGCACACCTGCGACTCCCTCTGCCCGCTCCCGCCTCCCCGCAGCCACAGCCAGAGGCTCAGCGCGGCCACACTTGAGCCCCCGTGTCTCGGGGGAAGCAGCGGGCACTGTGCCCACCTCGAACCACAGCCACGGGGCTATGGCTACTCAAGGTGCCGGCTAATATACATCGCCCTTCAACAAACCAAAAGCACGGCCCACGCCGCGCCAACGATGCGCCCCCACAACCGGCACCGTGGGTGCTTATCAGGAGCCGTGGGGCCGGCGGGAGGATGAGGAGCTCCGTTCCCCTCAGAGCTGCGCAGGGAACGGCGAGGGGCGGCCGGGCGGCCGTCACCCGCCCGCAGCCCTGGCTGCCGCCCGCCGCGGTCGCGGCTCCCTCTGCAGCCTCTGCGGCCGCCCGGAGAGAGAAGAGCGGCAGCAGGAGGAAGAGGACGGGCGGCCCCGCTTACCATGTCGCGGGCGGGCGGCGCCGTTTGATTTCGGCGCCCTTGGGCGGGAAGAGGCCTGCGGGAGCCCGCGTGCGCAGCGCCGCCTGCCGCCCGCCCCGCCCGGCCCGCGGCCCTCACGGCACCGGCGGCACGGGGGCGGCCCCGGTGCGCTCGTCAGGGGGCGGGCACAGAAGAGACGCCGTTTTGGGGCACGTCAAACGTGCTCGTGTTTTACCCCCTTTTTTTTTT
>WBMZ01010097.1:62271-121865 GCA_013400975.1 Atrichornis clamosus
CCCAAACCAGCTGGACAGCGCCGTAGACTAAAAGTGAGGGGACAAAAAGAACACTTTAACGGTGGTCTAAAGCGACGTGTGTTGTGCAACTGGCCTGTTACAGGAACCACAGAACACGGAGAAATAAAACTCTCGCTGCCTGTGGAAGCGAAGGGCCTGGGCCTTCCATCAGCAAACATCTGGTGTTGTTTGAAACAGTTGTTCATTGTGATGGCCGTTCTAGCGACTTTTAGTTACTTACAGCTTGTTTTAATTATTACTTGTGTTGTAAATCACTTTCTTTCAGCTACAGCAGTTCTGCGAAATTGCTTTGCAACAGCGGTGGGTTTATATCTGCCATACTAATTCTAGATTTAAATTCAAGCAAATGAAAATGTGCAAGTTGAGATGTTCAGGCAGTTCCTGTGAATATTTTCTGTGCTTTTTGCAAAGTGACTCCTTCCGTGAAACCCAAGGTTCTTCTCCACGCAGCCCATGATCCCATTTCTCATTGTACGCACCAGTGTATTACTAAAAATGAAATGCAAGTTAGAAAGGACATTTTTAATGCAAAGCTTCTTGTTCTTTCATTCTCTCACGTACACCACATTTTCAGCTCACTAACTTGCGATGAAATCTGTTGGTACACCCCCTCATCTGCTGTGAGGGCTTATATTCTGTCTCCCTGCTTTTCCTTTCCTTTGGCCAGCCCTCAGCGTGACTACGTCCCCATGCTCCCTGTGACAGTTCTTTTCCTCCTGTCACACTCACCTCTGCTGCCCGAGGGTGTGGGCCCCTTCCTGCTCCTTCACAGCCTGAAATAAAATCAAGCCCCACTCTGGTTTTTTACCGCTGCCGAGCAAATGGTTGCTGCAACATTTGCAAAGCCCCCCTTGTGGCATAGGTTTTCTCCGAGCGACAGGTGTGAGTGGCAGAGTGGGTGTCAGAGCTGAACAAGCTGCCTGCAGTAGAGGAGGACGAGAGGGAGGAAGGGTTTTCAGAGGGACACTCACTCTGAAGTGGGCTTGCGGCATGTACCTCGTGTCTTCTGTTCGTACGTGTGAGGCAGCTATGCTCCCATCTTCCCATTACACCTGAAAGTAGACTGGCAGCAAACACCTGGGTCTCACCCCCAGATAGAGCCAGCACATGGCTAGAGCGCACGCCTGGAACCACAGCTGGAAGGCATTCCTTGTTTTAGCAGTTGAACATGATCACAGCAACCCAGACAGCCCATCCACCTCGGAAATATTAGGCCATGCTCTCGGGTGGTGGGGAGGCAGGTGGCTCAGCAGGATTTCTGTGCCCATGCCCCCTGGGGACTGCTGAGCTCAGCTGCCCAGAGTGCACTGGCAGCCCTGGAGACCTTACATGGCCACTTTGCTGGGTCAAATTTTCTCTGTAATAGGAGATTTCCTATTTTGCAGCACCAGATCAAAACTAATTAGTTGAGAGACCATGGGGTGAAAGAGGTCCCAAACCAGAAGGGGAACACAGAATGTATCTTATGCTTTGTTGTTTGAGGGTGGTTTTCCATTACTGGTAAAGTATAATGAATGACTTCTAAAATACACGAAGGTCTGAGGTTTTTAATAGGCTTCAGAATGTCCACCTTCAGAAGGCAGTATTGCACAAAACTGCTAGTCCTACACTGTGATTGTGAAAACAAGACAATGGATGGAAACACGGTGGAAAGGAGACTCATAACTGTGCCTTTCTGTTAGAAGATTGTTCTCATTTTCCTATGATTTTCTTAAGCTTTAATACTGTGGGCTAAATTTTCTATCTACGTGTCTGACCGAAATTTTTTAAGTACTGAAATTTTTAAAGTAAATAGTTTTTCACTGTTCCTGAGTTAGAGAAAATACGGTGCTTTGTCAGTGTTACAATATGCTTGGATTAGATGAAATTTTTACCCTCCTTCATTTTGCTCTTACAAATCTGTAGTTGAATTAGAGTCAGAAATTCTGTTTTGAAACGACAATAAAGTGACAATGGCTGAAAGCTTAAGAAGTAGGACAATGAAAATTATCCTACTTTTTAATTTTGTTCCTTTCATACCTATGTGCCATAGTACCATCTTTAATTACATGAGCTATTTTTTCAGAAAGAAAGAACTCAAGAATAGCAGATCACTTTATTTCTAGAAGAATAACAGCAAACCTTTCCAGTCCTGTGGCTGCATCCCACAACACCTGTATGACTGACAGCAGGAGAGCTTAAGCATGGAGAACAAAAGAGAGCTCAAGGAGATGCTCACCCATGCGAGGTGCTACCAACTTCTCTGGGATCCAAGCAGTCTGTCATGGGCTGTGGCCAGGTATCAGGGAGCAGTGTGACTCATGAGTATCCCACACACGCCAGTCTCTGCAGCATCTGCTACCTCATTTCATCCTCGAATGGGCTTTTGGACTGTAAGCAGATGTTCTCCCTACAAACATTTAACCCTTGAGCGAGAAACCCTTGGTGAGAAATGCTAGCTAGCCCTCCTAAACTTACTGCTTCCACAGCCTGGCTAGGCAGCGCTGCTAAGTAACCATTGCAGTTATCACTGAGGTGAGCAGCTTAAACATTGAAGGTTTTGGTCACAAGGCATTTCACTGAAGGAGCAAGGAATTCATATGCCTACCTCAGCCAACACATCTGAGGGGCAGCTGCCTTCAACTGGACGTAGCAATGAGCAGCAAGTGGGTGTCTCTTCCAGCAGCACACCTGGGGCCTGCCTAGGGAGAACATCTGTCCACAGAAATCGCATTGACTGTTCCACTCCACTGAGATAGTTCAGTCTGGTCCAAATTAGGGAGCATTCACATGAACTGTCAGCAAAACTGTGGGGATCATTAACTGCAGAGCAGCACAGCTGGATATGAGAGAGAACTTCAGCCTCAGGAACAATGAATCGTTTTTGAACATGCAAAGGCACGTTAAGGGGGTACCACTCTGAAGAGATAGAATCTGGCTAATGGTGGCTGCCCAAAGTACCTGCTCCTTTAGCTACTTTGGCCTTACTCTCCCTGACATTGTTTCTCATTGGTGAGACTGGGTTCTGTAGTCCTATTTACAGAACTTTTAAAAGATTCTGCTGCCTCATTTAGGTCAGTATTTAAATAAGTACCACAAGAGGGTCAAAGAGTAAGTTGGCCAGTTACTGCAGAATTTCTTTGGTAAATGAGTGTTCCCCAGTATTAATGTTCTGCTTGTCTGTCTGATTTTGCTCAGTAGTGAAGAGCCTCTGCTATAATAATCCAGGGGACAGAAAACATTTCTAGTCTATCACTAAGAAAAGACTGGGAATGGAACAAGTCTTGCCTGCTAAGTCCAGTGGCTTCAGGATATCCTGAGCCATTGCTTCTGTTCTTTGTGATCTTTTTTTACATGGGAAGGAACAAGAGTTCTGCAACTCCGAATGTCAAAGCAACAGTGCTCTGCTTCAAGATGTGAAGTTCTTTTAGCTGGCAGCCAAAGAAAGCCTTTTATAAGTAACTTCAGGACAGATAGACACGTTCATTCAGCACCAAGAGTCTATTTTCTGAACATATACTCATCTGAAGGCTGACAGAAAAACAAAACCAATCCATTAGGTTGTAGTAAGTTTGCCTTTAGGAGAAAAAAGAAGCCTTGAAACATGGCTGCTGACATTCCCTATAACTTGCAAGAAAGAATAAAACATGGATTCCTCTAGAGGGTCTGGGGGAAAGATCCACGAGAAAGGATAACTGCTCAGTATTTCAGCTGTCTCATTTCTGACTGTCCTGCCACTGAGCAAACATGCATCACTGAGGGTTTCACTGGCCTCCCTAGTCCCATCCAGTGAGGTTGCATCCAAGCCAAATGATGCATCTGAAGATTCTTACTTCATAAGCAAGTTGCCAATCACACAGAGTTCTAAAATGATTCAGGTTTGGAGTGTTCATCAGTGACCAAGGAGACATAGGTACTATGTAAAATGAAATTTAATTTGAGCTGGAAGTTTGTTCTTACAGGAACAGAGTCAGAGTAAACTCTGAAGGGACATTTTCTGTTCTTCCACAATAATTTGTGTTTGGTTTTCTGCAACAGACCCCTAGCACAGCATAGCTAAAAGGTACTGTGTACTTTTGTGAGGTGAGTGGAAAAGCTCATGGCTCATAATCTTGCCACTAAAGAAAATCTTAATTTTGCTTCCTAGACTGAAGAAGGAGAGGAGGAACAAGAAAGCTCCAACTCTGCACCTTCTTCTCAAGAACAACTCAGGTCCCTCTTTCCTCTGTGTCTACATAAAAGTTTAACACACATGAAAAAAATCAGAGTTTCCTTGGCTTGTGACCTGTGGTGTCAGGGAAGAAATTTGGAAAAAATTACTTGTCTTCCTTAGGAGGTTACTTTTAGGGACAGTGAATATGAGGCATATGAAAAATAAATCCTCAACCATGAAAATAACAGAGGAAACAAGCTTTATTTTTATTATTTGAAATTTTTGTGCGTAGTAAAGGTACACATTTGACTCTGGTTTTCCTACATTTCCAAGACAGAGTAATTTTTTTTTAATTGTCGGCTAAAGCATCAAGAATACCATGGCACACAGGAAGCTAAAACTACACACACACACACGCGCACACACACACACAAACACTTTGATGTGCATCTTCCATCCTTGACCTTAAGGAGAAAATGTTTGTATTGAGCCTCATAGGGATTTTAAAAAAACAAAAATATCAACAACAACAACAAAAAGTGAGAAGAATATTTCATTATGAGAGTCAAGACAGTGCAAGGCTTACATATACACAAAACATATGAGATTGACTTACAAAGATGGAATGTACAAAAACTTATTTAAAAACGTGAAAAAAAGAACTGGAAACACTCCTAGAACTGGAAAGCTGCAGCATATCAGCTGGTAGAGATTTCTATCAGGGGCTGCTGCCACTGTACACTATGCAACTTAAGGAACATTCCCACCTCATTAAGCCAAAGGAAAAGTGTCAGGGTTAAGGCTGTGTTGCTCTCACAAACATCGACTGAAGTGCTGTACATTCGTCAGAAATAACGTGACCTGTGAGGAATCTTCCCACTCCGTAGCACAAATGCCTTTTTTGCACTTTCCACAAACAGGTGAAGTAATCACTGCTCACAATTCTTGAAGAAAATTTTCAATATATATCATAATTTCATAATGAGCTGTCTCCCACAACTGAAAGTCATTTCTTTATAACAAACACAACATATTGGGCACTTATAGTTCTCATTATGGCAACACTAGATCCTTAGTTACAAAAAATATTGACATAAAATCAAAAGCCCTCCAGCTTTTATGCAACAGATGAGCATTTCCTAATACATGACTCTACATCTTCATCAGGCAAATGCTTGCCTAAACCATTTTCCTTTTCTTTTTCAATACATTGATGCTGGTTTAGCCTATGTAAAAATCTCCTATTGTTTATATTGGATTTATCTTAACAGATCCTTTTATTCTATTCACAAAACAATGAAAATACAGTTGGCTAGTTTGTCCTAAAATGCTCCATATGACACAAGATCTAATAACCTTTTAAGATTACTTTTGAGTTGAAGATTAGTTAAATGAAGCACATACTTTCACCATTCACGCTGTGCTGCTAGTCAATTAGCATTCCAGGGAAGTCAAGGGGACATTTGGTTATACCTGAAATCTGGCAGCAGCGTGCCTATAAAGCCTTTAATAAATGCTAACAACTCAGCAAACCACATAGTGCAATTCTGACCTTCCCTTAATTGGATGAGAAAAAAATCTGCCAGTTTTTAAGTACAGAATTTCTGCTTTGGTTGCTCTTTGTAAAGTTTGTAAGCCAAGCATTTTAGCGAAGTTGGCTTCAGAAGCACACCATAAAAGCAATGTGCTTCTCAGTTTCCTAGTGCCAGGCAGATAAAGTCAGACCTTGGAAGGGAATGCCCTATGCCACTAAATTTGAAGTGGCAGCATTTGCTATCAGAGGGAACTCCAAATTAGTGACATTTTTTAGTGCTGCTCTGGTGATAACATCTGAAAATCCAAAGAACTACTCAATTTTAAGAAAAATTTCACAAAACCCCTAATAGCTTTGAGCTGAGTTGTAAGGGAGTTGTGTGCAGAATTCAGCATTTCATCAGGATGCAGAGGGTTGACAAGGGTTATTAAAATCCTGGTAAACAATGCTGGACCAAAGGAATTGAAAAGCTTTTGAAGAAAAGTGTATACATGAAATAGTACAGTCTTAAGTATCTGTTTTGATATATAGGTTAGGATCTGATTTCCATGCTTCTCAAAGTTCCTGACAACAGAGGATTTGACAATGTTTTCTGAGGGTTAAACATGCAAATTTAATAAAATTGTATTATAAAAATCCATACTTGGAACTAGATAACTGACAGCCACAGCACACTTTTTTAAAGTTTTTATCTCAATGAATCTGTGCAACCCCTTCTCTTTATTAATAAATACAGTTAAAATGCTACGCACCTTTTCTTCATCGATAAATGTGCCATTTAAGGGCCTTCCAATGTCAGAAATTGTTTGCCAGAAGGTTGCTTATAAGGACACTTAGAATGAAAATTTGATCTACAACTTTGTTAAATTTTGATAGGACAGTTTATTGTGTAATGACTGACATACCATCTTCAGAATTTTAGGACAAACTCAGTTCAAGCAGAGGATATTTTGTTCTCTTAGTAATAACAAGCTTGAGTTTTAATATTTCATAAATGTTACCACCACTTTCTTAGCTTCATTATACAATCCAACCTTAAATTTCATGCACAAAATATTTATTCCAATGAAATAAGGAAACTTATATTTGCACAAGAATTTGTAAATTGGCTCTATGTGCAAAAAATAGACAAGGAAAAGAAAAGGAAATATCTTTAAGAAACAGTAATTAAAAAACAGACAAAATCCCCATTTAAGAACCTTGGGGTCTGCATTTTTACAAGTCAAATGCAACTTTACAAAAAAACCATTAGTTTTTCTCAAATTCATTGAAACAACCACCTTAACCTTTTAGAAATAAGACAAATACTTATAACAAGTAATTTTATCAAAGAATTCTTTCCATTTTGCAAACATGCTTAAAATACTCCCTTGTTTCTGACCCAATGCCCTTTTCTTTCAAGTCCTTAAAAATGAGAAAACAAAGACAACACTTCCTAGGCTATTGTAGGCATTGGCAGCAAGTTCACCAGCTCCTCAAACAATGCTTACAGGGGAGCACCACTCGGTCTACATTAGGCTACAACAGCAATTCATCCTTTGACTATTGGATATAGAAATAAGAATGAAACCAATGCTACTTTAAAAAGGACAAGTTCATACTTACAAACCAAACATTAACAACAGAGCCAGGACTGTAAGCATTTCCAGTCAAATGAATACTTCAACAAAGAACACAGTAGAGAGATCCAGCAGAAGAAGAAGGGTCATTTTTTGGAGTACTGCCATTGTCAAATATCATACATATGTTCCAGTTTGCTGAAATAATAACTGACATTTACCTTTTTTTTTTTTATGTCAAGCAGTCATACATACGTACATACATACATACAAACAAATTAGAACAAATCTCACAGTCCTTATTTTGTCCTCTAACAAAATTCCCTTTGATGAAAGACTTCAGGAAGTGGTTCAAATTCATTTTTATTTGTAACATATTTTTTCTCATGTAAAAACAAATAACTTTGGTAACCCTTGGCCTTCCTATACAACCTCTGTTTACCACAGTTCCTTTGGTTGTATAATGTACACCACAGGGGTACTTCTCTGGCTTTCTGTCCTGTGTGGTGCTGCATTTTATTTTATAGGTTAATACAATGAGTTGCCGTAAGGAAACGTGGCAATGAACACGTATGAAAGAGTGGCACACATGAGGTTAATTGAATTGACATTGTAATAACCCTGATCCTAATGAACTAGTTTGGTGTCAAAAGGTCTGTTGTTACACAGAAATTCCGCTCCCACTAACGTATCGCTACAATTAAGTTTTTCCAGAGCTTTAGAAATGTCAGGTCTCTGCAAAGTCCTTCCTGCACACTGAGCAAGAGGAAGAGTGAAAAACGGTCACACAAAACAATCCTTCATTAATTCCACATGAGTGGAATGAGTAGGGAATTTGCATTGATTCTCATAGTGCTAAACATTGAGCTGTGTTAGGGCTGACAGTTAGAGCTAGACGGATTTTGTGAGACTTAACCTTATACTAAAAGGACCTACTTGTTATAGATAGTAAGACTGAAGAATGTTAATACCTACCATGATAATGAGATCTAGAAGATTCCCAGGATCACCTCTGGGTTAAATAACACATAAGAATGATACTTCTTTAAATTTGGAAGCTCTGAGCAGGAGCTACCCTTCGCAGTCATGAAAAAGCTTTGGGCACTTTTCCCAAACTTTTCTCATTTTTGCCTAATTAGTTAATTCCAGTTCCACAGATTGCAGTTTATGTTTATTTTCACATTGTCTTTATGAATTCAGTTAAAGAAGATTTTTTTAATTAACCCTTACAACAAAAAGTTCAGTGAGAAACATAAGAGGTGCAAGTCCTATGTAAACAAGGTAAGTTTGGAAATTATCACAAGAAGTCCATAAGAGACTCCTTTGTTATTAAAAATGAACACAAAGTAGGAGATATCCTGCATTGGATCTCTCGGACGAGTCTTTTCTTAAGGATGGGTGATTATCCAGCTCCAGAGCTCATTGCTACTGTAAGTATCGATAGACTTTGAAGCAGTGATTTCCAGAGTCTGCGACTACAACGTGGCCATCTGAAGTAAGAGCCAGACCTTGGGGACCATAAAGCGGGTCAGCAGAGGTGTTAATGTAGGATAAAAACGATCCGCTTCCATCGAAAACCTTTGAGGGTGAGAAAGCACAGAATGAACATTACGAGTTAGAAAGAAAAGTGGCAGATACAAGTCTGCTCTCAATTATAGTGTTATACTTCTCATTTCTGAAACAGTTTACACACACGAGAATAAACCAAGGCAAAATCTGTTCAGTTATCTCATAATACTCAAGTTTATATACAAATGTATTTTCTTATTAAAAAGAACTAATTAAAGGTGTCAGGATCTTTGGCAAGAATTAACACACAATGAAATAACAATAAAAAAGCACCTCGGCTGTTCCTTGTTCTAAAAATAGTAAACTACAATAAATCAAACTTAATTAGGAACTCAATCAACACCTTGTTTTCCTAACAAATACTACTGTTGTGGCTAGCCTGATTCTTAGGTTCCCACACAGATAAAACCAGGAATTTGGTTACCCTGGTTGACTGTGCTTCCTGAGAACAGCTCATTAGCAGCTCCCTCATTTTTGTATTCAGTGGAAATAATACATACACTTAGCTATTTATTAGATATTCTTTGGCAAATAAGAAGACGTTGTGATAGCACTTGAATAAAAAGAGTGCAATTCACATAACTTAAAAGCAGAATAATTTCTCAGCATTTAAAAAAGATGATAAAAACCTGCTGTATTCACCTCAGGTCATTTGCTCTTTCATATCTTCCACCATGTCTCTACTCTTCTGTTACGGTGATTATGAATTACTATCATCTCAGCAATGCTTGCAAGTCTTGTAAGTCATCAAATAGCTTTTGGGGAACTACTTGGAGCCAAAAGCCTTGGTCACAGTGACCATCAGAGCTGCTAGCAGTCACACTGCAAAGCCCACACCACCAGGTCTAAAAGTAGACAGGCCAGCAATGAGGCATATAAAAGGTCGTGTGAGAAACTACCTCATTTCTAATGCTGACTGGGTTTCTTGAGCAGTCTGAAGACTTCTGTGGCCAGAGTTACCAATCCATTGGTTTTCTTAATCAAGCACCTTTAAAATACAGAAATGTCTACCTGTATTCGGCTGTTTCCCCAATCCGCTACGATAATATTTCCATTAGAATCTACAGCTACTCCGGTTGGTGCATTAAATTGTCCATTTCCTTCTCCATTTGATCCAAACTTCAGCATGAATTCTCCCTCCTGGTTAAATACCTGTATGGGTTAAAACAAAAACTAGAGAGATCCAGCAGAAGAAGGGGGGTCATTTTTCCATGGTCAATTTTCCATTTTTCCACCAGAATATGGCATGGTATCAAATATTAGTAATCTACTACTACCACTTCACCTGCTAATTAAAGTAGGAATTGAAGAGCTCCCAGGGACACACGCCTCCAACACACACACACACACACACTCTGAAGATGGGAGAAAAGGCGCCCATCTCTCCCTCCACTCTATTACACCATACAGTGTTTCCCTTCTCACTTAAGATCTGATTCATCTCAGACACAGAGGCAAAGGGCCCCAGAACCCTTCTACAGCTTGTTGCATCTTGCATTAAAAAGAGCTGAATGCAGATAACAGCACTGAGTTCTGTGTTTCTGTAGAACTGAAGCACAGTGGAGCAGATGCACTCTTCTCTGACTTCCATAATCTAACACACATTGAGAATCATGGCATGCTGCTCTCTGTATAGACAGTTCAGCAACTGAATTCTCTGTGATGCTAACAGGTTTAGACAGCAGAAAGATGGAACTGATCAATGACTATTCTGTCAGTGACCTGGATGCACCAATGGGACCAAGTGAGATACAGAATGTGTCATTTACATAGTACCAGAGCCATCTCTTAAATATTTTGGTCCATCTCGGACCCAGGCCCAGCTACAACACTAGGTCCAGCAGTGTTCTTAGAGACTGACTGTGGCTTGCACAAGAAAATGCAAAGACCTGACAAGTGCCAAGTGCTCCCAGATGGAAGATGTGAGGAAATCATTCAGTTCTCGAGCACCCACAGTGAACAGAGAGAAAGCATTTGGGGAAGAAAATTAATGAAGTACCAGGTTGGTGCCTCAAATGATTAAAGAAAATAATAAAAAATTCAGCTAATGAAAAAGACAGGCAAATATGTATTGCTCTCTCCTTGGGTTAAAGTGACCAAATGAGAGAGAAGCCTGCATTGCGCAGGATTTTCCAGAGAAGATGCCTGAGGGAAGGAACATGCTTGAAGGTTAATGGGGGAGGGAGAATAACGTTGCTGAGTGAGCTTGTTTAATTCAAGACACTGGTGGCAGGAAGAGGCTTTGGGACTCATAAGAGTGAAATTAATGTATTCAGTTATTTATAAATTAATTTATTATTTAAAAGAAGATGTACTCTCTGCTCCCAGATGATAAACTCTCCAGAGCGTCAACAGTTATATGTACCAATTTAGAGAACACTACAAAAATAAGACTCTTTTCCAGTTAGTACCAAATTGTAACAAGTAACATTTTTATCCCATTGAGTCACACCAGAGACAGATGGGACACTGTTCTCATTAGAAATGTAATAATTATAAATTCACTAGGATGCCACACTTCTCTTCACTTGCTTTTTTCTCATTTGAGTTTGCCTTTGTTGTTAAGCCTCTCCAGGCATTCTTGTTACCAGGCAAAGCCTACTTATGGAGGGGTAATTTATGGAGTCATAGGCCTCCTGGTGCTTTAGGGCTCCTGCAGCAGTCTTGGTTTCTGTGTTGTAATCCAAACCACAAGCTGCTACTTCCTCATAAATTCCAAAAGGATACGCAAGCAAGGATGCTATTCAAAAGCTTGGTGATTCAGCACTGCTCAGGACATGAAGTTGTCTATGCTCAGGCAGCAACTTCCCATTTCAGGTGA
Organism: Atrichornis clamosus; assembly: GCA_013400975.1. Classification (NCBI taxonomy): domain Eukaryota; kingdom Metazoa; phylum Chordata; class Aves; order Passeriformes; family Menuridae; genus Atrichornis; species Atrichornis clamosus. The sequence continues at coordinate 73,908 of WBMZ01010097.1, forward strand.
ATATATAAGATTTATTATTTCAGTTAAGAACAGTGAAGAACTGGACTGAGGGTTCATCTTTGTGTTCAATCAAAATAGGCATCCATTAGGTGAAATCCCAGGGATTTCACTGGTGTGTGGGACTGATACACATCCTGAGAACCCAGGTAAGGGTGCTCTGCCCGTGTCCTCCTGCTGCTGCTTCCTGTTGAGGGAGAGCACAAGAGCACGCACAGAAAAGGTGTGAAAGGGAACACCTGAGAGCAAACACGCACAGGTGAGTGATTTCTGAAATGGCCTGTATCTCCTTCACATACGTTTGCCGGCACATCTCAACGTGTATCCTCATTTTGGTTTATTATTGGAACAAACAAAAATACTTCCTATCGTACCATGACTGTTTAACAGGCCATGAGTCAGGACTTCCCATGGGTGGAAGGACTACTGGTCAGCTCTGCCCAGTGCAGGAGGTACTGAATGAAAACCAATCGTTACACGAAATTGAGAAGAACTGGGTTGTAAAATGGGCCCAGTAATCTTAAATCTTATGGGTATGGAATTTAAAGACTGTCATGTATCTTTACTTTGTAATCATTTTATTCAACTAGAAATGTGGCAAGCTTTTATTGGGAAATTCAAAAGCAGTTACCAGACTCTTAAAATAGGACAGAACACAGGGTCACTAACAGGTTTGGCAGAGGGCTAATAAAAATAAGTAAGATGAAATTATTTATGTCAGATACAACTTAAGTAATTCAATTAGAGACTATGATACCGACACCAAGGCAATGAACTGTATCTTCACTAAGGAATGCACTGAATGTGCTATCTTTATATCAGAGCTCATACATATGGAGTGTGATCTCTTTGGTTTTAACAATACTTTATCTTCCCCAAGAAAGTACCATAATAAAATAAAAATGGCAACCTGGAATGTTGCCATTAATTGACAGTACCTTGACAGAATGGTTATGAAAATCTGTAATGATAATTTCATTGTTGCTGTTTACAGCTGCAAAATGAGGACCTGCAATGCAGAGGAAGAAAAAATAAAAAACAGTAATACCATTAAAACAAAAAGTATGGTTTAATTAAAAAAAAATATTCAGCCTGACAGAATATTATGTTTGGCTTCTGTGCAATAATAGTTAAACTGGGAATACCAATTTAAAATAAAGAGTAATTTTATTTCATGGGTTTTTTTAAAAGCTCAGCATGCTTTTTGTAAACACAAATAATTTCTTTTTCAACCAGTTGTCAGCTATTGTTACAAGTATTGTTCATTTCTCCCTCTCTTGCATACATATGACTACGTAGAGACTTATGTGCTTATTAACAAGACAAAATATGTAGTGCTTAGCCATAAAGCTGTGAATACACTGAAAATTCTTATCAAAAATGTTCACGTAAAGTCTTAACTGAAATATTTTATGCTTTAGTGCTCATCTACAAGCATTTGAACTAAAAAGTTTTAGGATAAATACTTTTATTTACTTAGAAGACCTTTATTAGGAAAAAAAGTGCATTTTTGGCTTTACATTGTATATTGAACTACGTATGCAAATTTGAGGGAAAAACAAATGGTAGCTTGAAAATGGGCAAGTACTCAAATCAAAATACTTGGTGCTATTTTGAGTTATTAAACAGATCAGAACTCAGTTTCAATTTTCAGAGTATATCAGGGTAAACTATAAAAAAGGTGAAAACCTTTACACCAAAAACATTCAAGTACTGATGGTTGTGCTGTTAGGAAGTATTTGCATGTTTATTTTCAGGAGGTGAAATTTTAAAATGAAAGAAATTGGAGATACCCAGAAAATTTAGCTGCATTAGAGCCCAAGCTCTCATAAATTATATATATTATGCCCTAAGACATTGCAAGAGATCTCAAGATAAAAACACATGGATGCTACTCCTCTCATATACTGTGAGCCAGTCAAGATATCAGACCAATGAAACTACACACTAAAAGTGACCCAACACCTGTAAAATGACCTGCACATGTAATTTGGCATCTTCATTCCAAATTCTGAACAGCTGTTCACTTAAAATGTATCTGTTCAGGATTTTTTAAAACTTAATTGCATGTTCTACTTGAAAGACACCATGTGCAAGCAGTCAGTTGAGTATAAATGGCAATTTCCCCAAACTCACATTGGCCATTGCATAACTCTGTCCTCCTGATCTCAACACTATCCCATTACACTCATTTTCTAAGAGATCCCACTTAGGGCATTGGTCTATGTGTATCTGATCAGTGGAAACACAAAGCAGTGTTTGAGTTGATTACCATTAACAGCTTAGTGTGGGTATTACAAAGCACTTAAAAAATGCTAGTTAAGATCAGTCTTTCTTGGGTCACTGATCTGAAATGCTTCCAGGCACAGGGAGGTAGATAAAACAATCTGGTTACAGTTACATTTGCAGAACAGATGTTAGAGCCTTCCTGACCAATTAAACAAAGGGTGAAGTGAATAGGAGCTGTATGTCTAGCAGAACCTCTCCCCCAGAGGATAAATGAGTAGGATATAGCATCTTCAACATGCTCAAACATCATGCAAATGTGAGCAGAAGAGGCAAGAAAAGGGGATTTACATATTACCATCAAGTGTACCTGCAAACTGCTTGTCACCATTTCCTCGACTACCGAACCTGGTGACTATTTTCCCATTTGGCTGGAAGATGAAGACACAGCATGCTTTATTGTCCACTACAATGATGTGCCCATTACGATCCACCGAAACACCTTTAGGGCCCATGAGCTTCCCAGACCCAATTTTGGCCTAAAAGGGAAAACACAAAAGAGGAAAATATGTTGGCATGGTAAAAATTAGTTAGTACAGTTTGAAGATTGTATTGCAGCACACAGCAGGATGGAGAAGCATTTTTTTCATCAAGAGTTGGAAGTGATTGTTTTTATCAGCTCTTACTTCATAATTTTTTCTTCAACTGAAAATAAAGACTTCTTTCTGTATGTCTTTTCTAGACTAAAAAATCTGCCACCTCAGCAACTGAATCCAAATATACAACTAATAAGAAATGCAATCAGTTTTGTGTGTCTTGATCAACTAGAGCACCTGTCAGAAATGTCTGTACACCCAGCATAAGGGTATCAGCAGGATAGGCAGACAAGCAGAAAGGACTTTTTTCTCCTATTGCATGCCATTCCTAAGTCCAACAACCACCTTTATGGACAGGGAAACATGCCTTTATCACTGCCTGCATCAAAGTAGTCAGCATTCTTGGATCATCAGGGCTGGGTGGGATGTAGGCTATGATGTCCTCTGCTGCCTTTATTGGGTTAATGAGACACCAGCACCTTCTGAGTGCTTTCAGAAAGAATTTGAGCAGGGCTAAAGCTCAGGCTAACCTCCTGTCTTCCACCAGCAGACCCACACGAGATTGCTTCACTTGCTGCTTAAACCCATGAAGTATCAGCTGAAAACTGCAAAGGAGAGAGGATCATGTTGCCAAATGGCAAATGAAGTAATCTTTGAAACACTGAACAAATCAAAGCTTGCTCCTGTCTTAGGTAAATAAAATTATTTCCATCATTTTATATAGGCCTTGTGACTACCAAAACCATGTGCCAGCATAATCAGCAACAGGACAGGAATTGTATACAGTATTTCAATGGAAAAACGTTCAGTGGAGATGAGATGGATCTCACAACAGTGAATTATTTGGAAAGGCTAGAGAGCTGTCAAATCAGAAAATGTTAGAAGCATTCTTTAGCAGGATCAAAAAGAAGGGGTTCTAAAAGAGCATCTAAGCAACAGAGCAAGCAGAAATTGAGACAAAGTCTTCAAAGAATCCACAAGCTACCTGGGCATATATCCAAGAAGAATCTAGAATCACCTTACAATCCATTCCACATTTTTCACCATTCTGCTCAGTTTTAGGCAGAGATTCTAAAAACTGTTTTAATCTACATAAAATCAGTTGAGTTTTGACCTTTCAGTTTAAAAAAGGTTATAATTACTTAATTGTTTTTGTTGGAATGGAGCAACTTGCATCCTGCTTTCAGCTGGTTTTTTTTAATTGATGGACAGATTTGAAAACACTTATCCAGGTCGGTTTCAAAAGTCTGTTCTACTGCCAGCCCCTTTAATGTGCTGGACAGGCAATCCACCAAAACAGGCTGTGTTGAAATTATGGATTCCACAACTTTCAGATCCTGTAGTAATTTGTGAAAGATGCATCCTACAAATGGAGGTCCGTATCTTGGCGAAGAACATACTTTTCTCTTTGCATTGGAATTTATATGAAATTGATATGAAGATATTCATCTTATGAAACAAGGCCATCTTTCACCTCACTGCCTTTGCAGAGTGAGACAGATCACCACCTAGAACAAGCAATGCTTAGAATCATAGAATCATTTAGGTTGGAAAAGACCTCTAAGATTGAGTCCAAGCATTTATCTAACACTGTCATGTTTGCCATTAAACCATGTAAACCCCAACTACCACATCTACTTCTGACTTCTCTGTCCCTCTCCCCTCCCTCCTGCAACCAGTGAGTAGCAGTGGAACTTAGCGAGGTGGGACAAATTACAAGGCATGGAGAAAATCCATTGCCTAACTCATTTCTCTCATGTCCCTAATGTTTTCAAAAGCAAGCAGGAGCTCTACTACCCCTAGGAAGTCCCATGCTCCTATTCCACTGTATATTCTCATAGGTGGGGTTGCAGGAAAAAATAGGAACCGTCCTAAGATAAAGCCACGTGGGTTCCCTGAGGATGGCTGGTACCAAGCCTCTACACAACCTCTTTCAGTCTCAAATAAAGACAATTCCAGGGAGTAAATCTTGCAGCTTCAAGACTATGCTTAGGCAACATGCAGCGATCATGTGGGTGTTTTATGTTCATGTACATACACTCTTATAAATTGCGAAATATTCAGGCAAAATCCACCTAATTGAATCATGATAAAATATCCCCAGGAAAAACTATTAAAAATTACTTTGTGTTCACCAGGGGAAAGATATGAGCCAACCTACAAAATGTACTCAGGTTTGCATAACAACAAAGCAGCAGAAACATAAATCAAATGCAAATCAGGAGATTTATTTCCTTTGGGGTGGTTAAATCATATTCCCGTCTTTCCTCTGGAATGCCCATGTGTTTGTCTGCCTGTGCATTGCACCACATCCTTACCATCTTTCCAGGATTCCTATGGAAAAATGACTCAGACTCATGAGTACAGTGTCTTCCTGCCCATATAAACACATATGGAAAAATATAATGAATAAATCACATACTACATTAATGAGCACTCAGTGCTGAGAAGAGTAATAAAAATCACTATTCTTGGGCCAAGTTTAAAATATAATTTGCAAGCAGCAATAAAGTATGCCCAGCTAAAGTTTGCAATGCTTTTTACTAAAAATCTGTTTCCAGTTTAGATCAAAATATGCTGATGACACATTACTGGGTCTGGCTGAACATATTCTTTGTATATTTTTTTCAGAAAGTTTCTTAGAATTATAGGTTTGATTATTTAGAACAGAACATTATGAAACCCAGTCACTTCTGTTAAGTGTATGAATGGAAGCATTTTCAGGCTTTTTTGCATTAGAAATGAATACAGTATAATAAATCATGTAAACCCTTAATACAAATAATGTGTTTAATTGAATGCAGTCAAGGACATTATGTCCCTTATTTTATAGGCTCTCAGGAATTTAGACTGGTTTTCAAATATGTGTTAATAAAGTCACCCTACCAGGTTGGAAAATGTTCTACTGTGGGATATTCCTAGAGGTAAAAAAAAAAAATCAGCCAGCCTATATAAAAATTTGTGAAGACTTCTCCACTGTAGAAATAAGTGTGTTAGGGCTAAGTTTACCAATCTTGGTGCTGTCTGAAAGATTCATGATTGTTAGAAATTAATTACAGACTTTCAACATACCATCTTTTCCTATATGAGAACTTCACTAATAAGGAGATACAGCTTTGTCATACATTGCAATATCACACAATTAAGTGGATTTATTGTTCATGTGACTCTCATAATTCAACTGTGACCATTTAACCACACTACCTATTCCTATCTGAACATGCAATCAGCTTCAAACAGCTCTTTCCTTAATTCTTCTAATGAGACCAGGAAAAAGAAGTCTGACATATAAAATATTTCCTTTCATCTTTTCCCACTCATCGAAACATGATCTTGACTTGCAGCCCTGTTCGGTTGATAACAAACTTATCATCTTCTATCTTCTATACACCTCTTCAAGACTAGAAAGGAAACAATTCTCAGAGGACCAGGAATCATTCTCGTGGCTCTGTTGTCCAGTTCCTTCACTAGGTTTGAACACTACACTGGTGAGAAGCTGGTACAGCTGCTTCTCCATGGGCTCTCTCCTTAGTGCAGTGATATGTCTGCTATAACAGTTTTCTTAAGCAATTTCAGAGTGCTTGAGCGAGCAAGCCAGCACTGTTAACTGCCTTTTATAGATGAGGTAAATAAAGCAGTGGGAAGTAAAATGGAAGATCACTAGTCACCCATGAGATCTGTGCATAGCCAGAAACAGAAGCCTCATAACTTAAGACCCTGAGTCTCTATCATTTACAGGATAATGCAGCCATTCACTTGAAGAAGCTCATGTTTTGGTGCAACCTTAGATTAGAGTTTCTCCACCTCTGCATTATGAAGTTTTACAGCCTTGAGAAAACAGAGCTCTGTCTCTGTTGCTGCCAGCAACTGAGGAAGGTGACACTTTTCTGCCTGGCAGTGGAGGTTGCCAAGGGGAGTCAGTCCAGTGCTGTAATCAGGGAGATGCCTGGGCCTGGCTCCAGGGAAATTTGCCCTCTGGCTCACATAACTATTAAAATTCTGCTAAGGGAGAGTAACTGTAAGTAAATACAGAAGGAAGAGGACAACATCCAAAACAGTTAAACTGAATACAGCCCCCTGATAATGCTGAGTTAACAACTAGCAGGCCACCTGCATCAGAGGTCTTGTACAGTGACTTGCAGGCACAGTCCTTTGAAAGGAAAAGCCACTATCCATTTCTCTCTTTCTCTGTTATCTTAGCAAGTGCTGCCCAATTTAATCTGACAAGGCCCCTGTAAGAATTACCATTGCCAACACACAAGAAATTACAAGGCTTTGCCCAGATTCCCACAGGCTAGATCTGTTATATCTATGTCCTGTGCTTCAAATATATTTTATTTAACCCTATCATAGTATATATGCTGAGTTGGAAGGGACCCACAAGAATCATTGAGTCCAACTCCTGGTGCTGCACCATCATGCCCAATACAAGTCCCATCCCTTCATGGCATTGACTGCCCTTCCCATATCACAGCTTCACCCTTGGTGAACATGGCCTCCCAACCCTGTGTGTCCCCCCACGGCTCCCCCAGGCCCTGTGCTCATGGCACCCACACCCCTTCTCCCCAGTGCAGCTCTGCAGCTGTACAGTGTGCAGTACAGGGCCCCCCGCACCACCCATACAGGACCCCCTCCTCCCATTACAGCTCCTCAGAGGAGTGCGGCCTGTGCCCAGTGCCCACCCCTGTCTCCATCCCACTGCTCCCTCCTGCCCCGCTCCTGCTCTCTCCAGGCACATGCTCTGCCACCAGCCCTGTGCCCAGCTCCTGCATGTGTATGACTATGCCCACCCTCTCTATAAAAAAATACTTCTACAAACATTTATCTTTCCTCTCATAAATATGGCTTATTGCATTCAATCTAAAAATATTATTTTATATCATTGATGTTTCATCTCTCATTTAATCGGTCTAGTCCCAAGAACTATGAAGTCTGATGCATTAACCTGTATTAACCACACAAACATTGCCAACATTACATAGCTTTTGCAATCCAACAAAAATATTGACTAAAAGCTAGGCTTCACATCAGAGGAGCTACATTAATAATTCATTTTTTTTCAATAACTGCCTCCCTGCTGGTAGTTGCACAAAAGGCCCTGGCTTCTCCTGAGCTCTTTCCTCCAGAGCTGGGGCACCATCTGAAATGCTGGATTTACAGCATATCTCAAGAAGGAAGGAAGACAAGCCCTCCAATGCTCTGTGTCCAGATCAAGCCAGTTCACATTAAAGATATTAATAATTATTTAAAACACAGGATACTCAGAGTATTTGGATTCTTAACTAAATTACATATTTCTTTGCATTTATTTTGGTATTTTCATTTCATTTATGGATTTCAGCCCAACACAAGGTTTTCCTGTGTAGTTATACAATCTCAAAATTACTTGACAAGGAAAATCAAATACTCTCTGCAAATGCAAGTAATTTGTAATGTTTTAACACTTGCATTGCATTTTAGTATTGTTTTATTTTAGCTTCAAGTCTTTACATGATCTGGGTACTTTTAAAAGCACACACATCTGTTTCTAAGAGGGAGGTCACTGAGGATTGTACAAGCACAATCGCCTATTTGCATTTGTCACTTTGCAAAGACTATTCAAAGGAAAGCCAGTTCTGAGCTTTTTGCTCATTAGGCTGCCAGAAAATTAGCCCAACAAGCCATTTCTCTCCGATGCAGGACTCCAGAACTAAGCACCTATGGTAGAAATTTCCCTGCAGTTCCATTATCCCAATGACCAGTGAGTACTGCTAACCTCTGCCAGAGGTGGTTCCTAGTGTGCATCACCTGACTTGGTAACAGGCATTCAGAGAACAGCACCAAATGGAGGCAGCCTTTAATTCTCTCTGGAATGGCACCTGAACCCAAGCGAAATAAATACTGTAGGTTGGCAATCATCAATGTAGGGTAGTAGCTGCCATCTTATTTTACTCCTATTAAAGGGATCAGAGTTGCTATGAAAATAAGGGGTGTGCTTTCCCCAGAATTTCTGATTTCTGAAACCTACAACATTATTACTGTCTTTCAGTTTTTCTAGTGTGCAACACACAACCTAAAACACTCCTCTCTGTGCTGTAGCACTGGAACAACATTCTGGTTTGCCTTTCCTTGCTTTTACTACCAGCAGGATCATACATAAATGATACGCTTTATTTGCTGGTACATGTGGAGTAAAAGAGGAAGTCATCATCAGTCTGCTACCTTCTTTTTCTCCTCCCTATGTCACTGAACAGCTTCACGTGCTCCTCGTAAGATTTGGTGTTTGTCTGTGTGTACACATGTATCTGCACACACCTTTCTGTACAGAGTACTACTGTGAAGGTTGTTGAGCTAGGCCAACCAGACTTGCTGGCACTAGCTATCCTCGACCATCAGTTAGAGAAAGGCTTCTAAGCACCCAGTATGTAGACCTGTAAAATGAGATGGATTGTCTCTACTTGATATAACATTAGCATTACAGCTGTGATCTCCTCCTATTAATTATACAATGTGGCTGTGTCAGGGGTTTCCACCTCACAACAATGGAATTTAGACTAAGTTACAACTAAACCATGTCGTTTCTTGAAACACAATGTTGCTTTGCATTAGGTTTGTAAGACAGAAAGCTCAGGAGAGTTCACATGGTAACTCATACCTTAAATTTTCCATCTGATGAAAATATGCTAACCCATTTGTTATCATAGTCTGCAATAATGATGTCACCACTGGGATGCACAGCCACTCCTGTTGGCCGCTGCAACTGGCCAGGAGACCTTCCTCGTATGCCAAAACGGCTTTTGAACTGGCCATCGTTGGAAAAGATCTGTAACACAAAACATCCATGTTAAAATTAACTCTGCATATGACCATCACCTATTCCTTGGAACTTAGGTTTTTAGCAAGTCACTAAAGAACACTACAGTTAGTAAGAGAGTTAGCAATATGAAGCACTTTTACACAGCCCATATTTGAAAGTGATATGCCTAATTTAGGAAGAAGCTTTCACCTGGACCCTAATTTCAAAATAAATTCTCTGCACTTACATTGCACTGTTTCTTCAGTGATCTCAAAATACTTTACAAACATTAGTGAATTGAGCTTTCCAGTGTCTCTCTCAGGTGGGAAGAAGTACTATTATTCCCCTACTAGAAATGAGGAAACAGGCACAGAGTGGCTCAGCCACAGTCAAACACTAAGTCTGTAGAAAACACAGGAATAAGTCCACTGGTTGTGTCCCCAGGCCAGGTAACCAGACACTGAAGTTCCTCTGAAGTGGTTGCAAACTGTGAAGCATGAGAGTACTGATGAATATTTGTCTCTTTGAAAAGGCCTGGAAATGAGTTCTCATGGCATGTGGCTTGCTGGTTCTCACATACAAGAACAAGCCACACGCTGCTGCCGTGTTCATTGCTACCACATGGGCAGCCTGGAGAGTGATGACAAATTGTTAAGGGTAAAAAAGATACATGGCAAGCAAACGAAAAAACAGCTTGATTTTCACACAGGTTACAGAAGCCAACAAATTATGGGTGTCAGGGGTGCTACCACAGAAAAGATTTGATCATGATATCAGACAGAAAAGTCAATTAAGTAGATTAAAAAATATTTGAAAATGACATCTACATGATTATTTTTCTTTTTTTACTTCCTTAAGATATTATTTTTATGGCACCCTGCCCTAGATTTACATTTGAAAACATGGAAGTTATAAAATTTACAATGTAAAATTATATTTACAAAAAGGCATTTTTCCAGATTATTGCACAACTTGTTTTTTCATTCATTGCCAAACATCATAAGGAAGAGAAATAAACTCTGATTATATACTAGATATAGTATAGATCTGAAAAAGCTGCAGGTCAAGAAGATGGAATGCTAATGGATGATAAACAAGTTGAGCTTCCTTTATATTTTTTATAACAGCTTGAACTGTACAAAATGTGTCTTTCTGGGACGACAAAAAAGGCAGAGGTGTGGAGGCAAGGAGAAAAACACTGAAAGTGGCATATCCTTATACCTGCACACACTGGTTGTTACTGTCTGCTATTAATATTTTTCCATTTGTAGATGCAGCTACACCTTGAAGATTGGTAAATTCCCCTTTGTTTCTTCCTTTGGTGCCTAAAATTGAACACAAAGCACGTAAGAAATCAGGTTAGACAGGACTAATCAGTTAGGACCCAAATGCCAACACATGCAATTATTACATTTCTGATCAAAGCATTTCTAGTTTGAAGAGTTCTTCTCACTGCTGTAACTTCAAAGAACCATCTCAGTAACAGATACACAATTCTACCTGCAAGAAGGGATTGTTCTTACTCTGCAGCATATGCCACCCAAGTCCCCATCAACGTTAATTACCTCTTCAGCCTTCCTAAATCAGTGTTCACAAACTGACTCATGCACAAGGGAACAAGTGAAAGGTTTATACATAAGTGATGCACTTTTTTTTAAAATGTGGATTTTTATTCTACCAAAAAGGCAATTAAAGTGGCAGTACTGTGGGGACATACAGACAGAGGCTAAGGTAAGATTTTGGACAGATGACATGGTTTTAGTACCATTAGCTAAGTCTCTCAGTGAAGTCACAAAGTTGGGATAAAACATACCACTTTGGATGGGGCCATTTCAAGACAGGGAAGTTCTGTATTCCCTCATATACAGTTTTCAGTCATAGGCTTTAAAAATTCCTGTAGCAGGGAAATTCAGATGAAGAACTAGCTTTGAGTGAATGGGACATGTGGGCCAGTGAAGACCAACACCTGGAGACTGAATGCTTCTAGGAAGAGCTTAGATTGTTCTAATAAAGCAGTGTCCACACACAGAGGTCTCATGTTAACTCAGGATAAATGCACTTGTGATTTGCATAGAACTGTAAGTTTTTTACCCAGTGACTTAAGGTGATAGGGAGTTGTAAAATGTCAACTTTTCACAGAAGTTCATTAAGTTTAGGTGGCTTATTACTTAGATGTTTGTTCTGAGACATTCCAAGGAGCATCACAGAGCAAACTGGTGTCTTTAAAAGATCAGACCCAAAGCAGCTAGTCCAAATTACACCTGGAACACAGGAACTGTGTCCAAATTCCTGATTTGTTTAGAAAGGTGGCTCAGGGGTCTTTAGAAAAGACTGCAGGTATGATCTTGGACTCCAAGGTTATTCATAATAAATGAAGGAATTTTGAAACAAAACAAACCAAAAAAACCAATCACCAACACTATAAGCTGTTCTTTCCAAGACTTGAATGCAGTGCTGTTTTTCCCTGTGAAATACTTTTACAAGCATTCACTGTCTGTGTATCTGACATTAATTGGTTCCTATATGTGGTTTTAACTGAAAAACTTGTATTTCATTTTAGTCAGTCCAAAACATCCCGGAGCTCAGTGATTAAAACTGTTCTGACTGTGATGCCTAATATAAGACATACATATCAGCTCTAATTTGTATTTAGCTTTCATTAGGGATGTGTAGGCTCATAACAACCCTTCTTTCTTCTGTGGTGATGGCTGTGGGATGCATATTTCCTGTCACCGGCTAACAAGTAACATTTAATTTCTCTGCACTCAGTGCTGCAAGAATGTCCCTTTGTTTCAAGACTTATTTTCCTCAATACCATCTGCTTCATCCTCTAAACAAGGCAAATGCTCTCAGTTTTGTACTGCAAGGGAAAAGTACATATTCAGGGAATAGTGAGTTACATACCAATTACATTACCCATACTTGAGCCGTTTCTGTTTATTCTTTTAATAAGCAGTGCCTGAGGGATGCATGCAGAATTTTTTTTCCCACCATATGCTAATGATAAGTTTCCTTTTTGCTTCTTAGCCAAAGAGAATGGATGAAAAGGGAGAAACATTCCTTTTACTACTGAGAGCAAAGGGAAAACACGTGTTAGAAAAGAGGAGGCATAAGCTAGAGCATCTGGAACCAACTAGCACAAACTTTATGGAATGTATGCTCTTTAGCCTTAGAAAAATGTTCTTGAAAGTCAAGGAATTTCATTTTTAAAGATAAGAGAGTCCTATATAAAGTCACTCAGAGTGTTCTTCAGTGGAACCTTGTAAACATACATCAAAGGAAAAACTGAAGAAATTACCCAGGAATGCCACAGTCACATTTCACAGTAAGTTTAAGAAATAGCAATTTATTGCACAGCATGTAGACGAAATTCAGCTCCATGCAATGTTCTTGTACCTAGCACTTTGCAGCTATTAAACCTATCACATAGGTCCTAATTTGCACACAGGCCTTTATACAGTCCCCTCTGCAATGGCAAAAATTTCCCTGCAGAAGAAAGCTTAATGTATGTTCAACAGGAAAATAGATAACTTTGAACTTTCTGTTTTGAATAATTCAGTATGCCAGCAAAGATCTGAAGCCAAGCACAGGCACTTCAGATGATGAGAGGAAAACCTGTAGTAAAGTATGTCAGCCTCTGGAAAAGCAGGCTTTGCAACTGACTCTGCAAGACCAAAGGATGATAGCTCCCCTCTGTAAGCAGAAATTCCTTCCTTATGAACATACCTGCCTAAGAGAGTCTTCAGCAAATCTTTTACTGCAAGATACTACCCCTCTGTATCAAGGCACTTTATGCTTTGTCTTCTCTCCATTACGGGCAGTCCCCCATCCCTCCTCAGCTGAGGGAGGCACCAACATTCCAATTGCACAGGGCTGGAACCAGCGGGCTCCTCATTCCAGTGTTTCCCAAGCAGCCTGGTTAAGAGATGAAAGCCTGAACCTTTTGTGCCCTTCATTGCCCAGCTTTATCTCCCTCCTGTTCTGAGCTACTGCAGGGCACAAAGGAGGAAAAGACAGATGTTTTACTGCAACTTCTGTGGCAAGCTGCTGGGGGTTGGGAGAGGACAGGAGAGTTTTCAAAAAGGGAAAGCTGAACAGAGTTCTTGGGAAGCAGATCTGTAGCCTGTGGAATATCTCCTTTCATACCATTTTTGTATACAGATAATAATCAGATTTGTCTTAGCCCTATCTAATTCCTTCTGGTATTACTGAGCATAGCCTGCACAAACCAATTAATTTAGCTTTCAACAAAGAAAGTATGCATTTTCGGCTCAAGATAGAACACATAAAATGCTTCATAATTTCAGTCTTTTATTCCTGCGCAACAGAGGCCATATGGAATCTCACCAAAAAGTAGGAAAAAAATAAATCTAAAAGCCCATTAACATCACAAGAGATGTTAAAAATTACATCATGTAACTGTAATAAGAATCTGCTCTGTATAAGTGCTGGGAATCTGAACAAACTTGTATAATGTCTATTTTTGATGCTCATAGTAACAGAAAGAGTGTTTTTTGCTTTCTAAGTTTTACTAATATGAATAATAACCTCCCTGCTTGCTAACCTAGATTCCCCATCTTCCTAAAACACAATGAAAAAACATGTCACTGCCACCAGCAGGAAGGGAATAGATTCAGAGAGACAAAATAAACTGCAGAAATATTACAGATTATTGGGAAGACTTTCGAGGTTGTGAGTGACCATAATCTGTTGTGTAGGTACCATTTCTTTCCTGCCTACAACACTTCAAATAATTCTTCCTGGGCTCTTTCCTGTGTGGTACTGAAAAAAGGGATAAAACTAAACAGCGTGGAAAGGTCTACATATATACTGCATAGACAGGCACCAAGGAGTTTTTTGTTTCCTAGTTTCCTTTCTTTTTAACTCAGAGTGCCAAAAGATATTTAGTCAAATCTTACATTATGAGGATGCAATGCCCCCTCTCATACTAGATGCAGCTGAAACACAAAAGTCTCTGTAGTAAAACTGCACCAAATTGTTAACGCTATGTGCTTACTGCAAAAGAAATGTCAGTCTTTCTAATCCAAGTTCCCATGTAACTCTAAGTTTTAAAATCAAATCAGTCAGTTGGTTGAAGGCACACTGTTTGTAACCTTGAAACAGGAACGAATAATTCAGTAGGAACGCTGGCAGATATACCCACACACTGTTGGTAGTGAAGATGGACTGACTTGTATTAATTTGCTTTACACAACATCTGTCCCTAAAAGCTTGTCCAAGACCACCTCCAAGCCTTGCTCATGCAGCAGAGCCCCTGTCACCACAGACAGGTATGCACAAGCCTAGGGGTAGGTGCACCTCAGAAGTTCTTTGCTGGCACAGCAGCTAAACCTCAAATAACAAGAGTCGAATCCAAGCCAGCTGTCTGTTGTCAGCACATCAGAACTATGCTGGGGATTTTGGCAGCAATGAGGTATCAAGAGCTCCTCACTGCCTGTCCAATACAGGTATGACTGCAATGCAATGTAGGCCTGGCAAAATCACACTGGCCATCAGAAACCCATAAAGAGTTCATGGCAATCATCAGAGGGACAGAACAACTGATGAAAATGTGCCAGAGGGGCATCAGCATTTCATATACCCTATTTCTGTACTATATGGAACAACTACCCATGCACATCCTTTTCTGCTCCAATGCTCTAAGCCAGACTATAATTTGGGACCTTGCCAGAAAGGTTAGAGAAGGGATGGGGAAACAGGAGGAAGCAGATGCTACTTGCTACAGGGAGAAAGTTCATCTGAACCATCCATACAAGGGGGCTAGCTGCAGTTGGAAAACAGTATGTTTTCTTCAAAGATATGTGTACTCTTATCTGTACCCACGTGTATCTTTGTAAAAGCTCAACCAGCTTCTACGTATAGTCATTCCTGTTCTTTTTGAACAGAACAATCCGATATGGAGTTTCAGGCAAAGGCCTTCAGAGGCAATTAAAGAAGAAATCTGTTGTGCTCAGTGGCACAGAGTCTAGTTAAAGGATTGTATCTAGCAGTGTCCTCCGGTATTAACTGGAGTTAATCATCAGTGATTTGGATGAAGGGATGGAGTGTTTCATCAGTAAGTCTGCTGACAACACAAAGCTGGAGGGGTGGCTGATACCCCAGAGGGCTGTGCAGCCCTTCAGAAGGGCCTGGACAGGCTGGAGGGATGGGCTGAGAGGAACTGTCTGAAATGCAACAAAAGCAGATGCAGAGTTCTGTACCTGGGGAGGAGGAGTAACCCCAGGCACCAGGACTGGCTGGGGGCCAACCTGCTGGAAAGCAGCTCTGTGGAGAAGGACCTGGGGCTCCTGCTGGACAACAAGCTGTCCATGAGCCAGCAGTGCCTTTGTGGCCAAGGGGCCAATGGGGTGCATTAGGAACAGCACTGCCAGCAGGGCAAGGGAGGTGACCCTGTCCCTCTGCTCAGCCCTGGTGAGGCACATCTGGAGTGCTGTGTCCAGTTCTGGGCTCCTCAGGACAAGAGAGACATGGAGCTCCTGGAGCAGGTCCAGTGGAGGGCAACAAAAATGATCAAGGGACCAGAGCATCTCTCTTACAAGGAATGGCTGAGGGAGCTGGGGCTGTTCAGCCTCAAGAGAAGACAACTGAGTGAGAACCTCATCAATGTCTATCAGTGTCTGAAGGGAACGTGACAAGAGGATGCATCCAGGCTCTGCTCAGTGGTACCGAGAAATAGAGGCAATGAGCAGAAACTGATGCACAGGAAGTTCCACCTGAACGTGAGGAAGAACTTCTTTACTGTGCAGGCAACCAAGCACGGGCATAGATTGCCCGGAGAGCTTGGGAGTCTCCCTCATTGGAGATATTCAAGAACCATCTGGACACAATCCTGTGCCTTGTGCTCTGGGATGATGATGCTTGAGCCCGGAGTCTGGACCAGATGACTCACTGTCATACCTCTTTTGTGATTCTGTGAAACCTGATCAAGAATCCTTTTGCTGCCCCTAAGCCTGCATTTTAAACTGCACCAAAGCTATTACACAGGCCTTGTTCATGAGTTTTTATGTGGAGTAAATTCACAGTAAGACTCCTCTTTGCTTTCAGCATTGATAACAGAGCAGAAGATGACATTCACACCTAGTAAGGAGGCTGACAGAAGTTCTGTTAAAGGCAATTTTTTTTTTACACATTAATGTACCAGCTAAACTTAGATGCTCAGTTACATGACTGAACAGACAACTAAACAGTCTGAGGAAAAGGAAAATTGAACTTTCTAGGAGAGGGCCAACTCTCCATCTGGCTGTATCTGATGCCAATCCCAAATATAAATAAATGAAGGGAAAAAAGAAGTCAAAGTGAGAAATAGCACCACTACTGCTAAATGGTGCCAAAGAACCCAGTCATGAGAAGTGCCAGAAGAGAAGAAATACCAAGACACACGGAACAGCAGAGCTAGAACACAAGATGGGGCCCTGGACAGAGCAGCTGATGCCAACCATGCCTCTTAACCCTCCTTTGGAGGACACGGGAGAGATTTACCAGGGAAGGTGGAAGTGGCTGTCCTCTGCTCAGCATGGGTTTAAGGCACAAAAGCAGGGTAATGAAAAAAACTCTGCCCTTTCACTTTAGTGCTTCGTACCAGTTGCAGAAGTAACAAAACCATTGAGCAACAATTATTTTCTAGGTATCATAAGAACACTCTTGTTTTCATTTGTATAGACTAAGGACACACTACACAGATATCACATGGTCACACTCCTAGAGATCACACCTGTTTAAAAAAAAAGGCTGAGGATATAAATTATTGAGAGAGAAAAAGAGGATGCAATAAATACTCTGTTCTTGTAGATAATGAATTACATGAATCTATGAATGTGCAATCAATAACTTGACCTTAGAATGTCTGAAGAGAACCACATGCCATTTTAAAAGCCATGAATAACACAGAATTGGCAGAAGATACAATGCACACTTCCTCATGAACGAAATGAACTAATGCTCTCTCTTGTTAATTCTAGCTGGAGAACAATCTCCTGCTAGCAGCTGATCAATTCACTTGTGCATAAAAGCCCATATATCAGCATATATACAATAGCATACTCCATATACTTGGATGCCCAGAGGAATATTACAGTGTGGCTCTCCAACACAGCTGTATGAGCTTCTGGCAGCCCAAATAGAAGATTTATCTTGACCAGTTTAAAATACAGATCCAGATTTGGCCAGGACTATCAGAGGAATTCAACAATGGGTTCAAAATAGAGATACACAGTTGTGCTGGAAAACAGTGAAACAGTGATTTACTTTATATTATCTCATCAATAAATGAACCAAATCTTAACTTTTCAAAGTGAGCTGACACTGGAACTAAATGAGCTCTGTGAAGGCAATCCTTGTGAAAATGTCAGTTTTACCTGTCTCAATGATTTTGCATATTTTGGGAGAGTGTAAAACCCTAGAGCACTACAGCTGCGACCTTTCAGACAATGCATACATAAGCCCACAGAAGCCCAGAGGACCATCTCTATGTAGGGTCATTCTGTGAAATGAGTGGTTGAAAACTACACATGAAATATTACTCCCAGCTCTGTTTTTCTATAAAATAATGATCCATATATCCCAAATGTGAACACTTCAAGAGGTTTCATGAAGTAAAAGCTCTGAGACATGCATAGCTCTTGTTCTAATGAAATACATCATTCCTTTTTGAGTGGTGACAAAGGGGAGGAGGTAGAAAACAAAGCACATGGTCACAATTGCATCATGAAATAAAAGGCACTGCACAGGGTTTATGGTGTGTTGGAGAGAATAGTTTAAAAAAAAAAATCTAACAAACAACACGACTACCAACAAAAGCCAAACCAGAACCATACCACTATTTGGTAGTCAAGCCAGAAACTGCTCACTAGAAGCAAGTGATACAGAAACAGAAATTACAAGCTAAAATTACTTTAATCCATACCAAAAGCTTTGTAATAAGAATATTAGCAGTTTTTAAAATATCCCAAATTGAATGTATGCATTTCTCAACCCACATCCCAATTAAATATTTGCTGCGAACTATTTTTGAAGTGTGTACTTTCAAAATTTACATATGAACAAAAGTCAAGAGGCCTAATGGTATTATCAGGGTGCTCTACTTACAGATTTAAGTTTTTACATTTTACAATAATGTAACTTTTTCATCCAATTTCCCTGAGCTATTTTTAAGCATGTCAACAGGCAGCCAAGTCACTTACCTATTCTGAAGATCAAATCATCTTCAATGGGATTCTCTTTTCTTTTGCCAGTGCTGTACATGCTCGCAGGTCTTTTCACAGCTTTCTGCTTCACATGACCACTGCCAGGAGATTTAACACGCCTCTTAACCCCTTCAGTGGTAGGGGACACATCTGCTGACCTCACCACTTTAAGTTTGAATGGGCTGCCCTTGATATGTTGATCATAAAGTCTCAGTGACAAGGTAAAGTCCCCTTCTTTCTGAACAGTATACAAAAATTCGTAAGTGCCGTTTTTGTTGTCAAGTATTTCTCCATCTGCTACGCTCCCATCAGGCGTGCTCAGTTCAGCAGTGAGGTAAGCATTCCCAGATTTACAGAGCTCCCCATCTTTGTCCTTCGTTGTGATGGTAACGGACATGGGCTGTCCGATCACGGTCTGCCTCAGTCCCTCACCGGTGGCAACTGTTTCAGAGGCAACAGCATTGGTGGTTAAAATAGTACCCAGATTGTGAATGGACTTCTTCAGGCCTTCTGTTTCCACTATGAAGTCCAGCTGATCATTTTCACGGGGCTGCAAGGGGAAGTCCCGCTCGGCCAGTTCGTTCAGCTTGTCACTCATCTGCTTCTTCACCAGCAGCACTTCGGTTTCAGTGCCATGGTTGAGGGCTTGGGCTGTAAAGTTGCTGCAACTTTTAATGCTCTCCTGTCCTTCAAGTAAGGCGTCCAGCTGTGTCTGGAGGACCTGTGTGCATTACCAAATGCCAGATTAGCATCATGTTACAAGAACTGTCCTAGGAAGATGTAGCATCTGAAGGTCTTTGTAGGAACTAAATTTATAATGTCTTACTTCAGAGTTTAATTTAAAGCTTCACTTCAGAAAAAATGTACCACACTGATTACCGACATGTACTTAGAAAAAATACCCTGGTTTGGGTATTCAAGACTTTACAGGTCCACTGTCACGCTAGATTGAATCACTGCCCCACCTGTCTTGTCTTTTCTTTTCCTTTTTTTTTTTTGAGCAAAACCCCATCAACAAATGTAGAAGCTCGAACCCTGCTCCATCTAACTCTCAGCAGTCACAGTTAATGAGACAGTTACTGTGAACTGAATGTGCACAGATGCAGAGATATTTTGGAGTCATGAGGCTCGTTAATAAGAGAGGCTGCAAGAAACTTCTTGAAACTACTTCTTCAGAGCCAAGGGAATCTGTGGGTTACTCCTCTATGGAGATGGACAAGAAGGCCTCGAGACCTGTATGCACATCCATCCTGAGGAAAAGTGGGATTCCTGAACTAAATAAGTGAAGAAAGGAAAAGTCTCCCTAGTAGAAGATAAATTGATTCCTCACTTTCAACAGGCAGAGATAGTAAAACATGCAGAATGGATAGTGGAAAGAGTTGGATTGAGTAGCCTGAAATTTTGGTGAGCAGCAAGTAGCTACTCTATATTTAAGATTATGAAAGAGCTTCTATTACAGGGTCAGTTCTGGCCCTCAGTCTAAAATCCTTATAACAGTATTGACCTCAAAATTGTTAGGTGTGGGCTGGGAACAAGGCTAACTTTTTTTTTTCAAACCAATTTTGCAATGAATTGGTAAAAGGATCCCTGAATTATAACAACCTAGCAGAGACATTCATGATAGTCAGGAAAACATTCCAGCTGCTCCCCACATTCTCCACTGATAAAATCCCCAAACAAAAGTACCCAGTCACACACTTGGTATGTTTTTCCTACAGAGAAGAACTAGGGCACAGACATTACTGTGGATTAGAAAAGTTATGTTGCTGACCATCACTGTAAAGTAAATATTTTTTAAACATTTCAATTGATTTTAAAGTAAACTTAGAGACTGGATATATTCATTGCTATGAAATACTCTTCCATTGGTGAGACACACTATGTAATGATTTTGCATTCTAAAGGCATTTTTTTCTGAATTTACCAAAGCTTTCAGCTTTTCATCCACTGGAGAAAATCCAGGCTCATGTGTTACTGATATGGGAAAGTGATAACACAAAATCTTTTGCAATCAAAACAGAATTAACAAATTTCAAGACTACACTGAAATTCCAAGTTATCTGTTTTTCTAGGCATCAGTAAACTTGTCAGGATGCAATACAAGGCGTTTTTAATCTGCTTTGTCTTTATTCAAGGATATAAGTAGTAAAAGAGAGAGCATAGCTAATAAAGTCCCAGGATGACAAAACCCTATATGCTTGGGATAGCAAGCCATAAGCTGAGAGAAAAAGACAACTTGCAGCTATGTTTTTAAATCAGTACTGTCTCAAGACTTTTTTTTTATTACAAAAATGAAAAATATTACATCCCTACTTAAATAATATTTAAAATGTACTTAAGAGTATTTTACACAAGGCCTCTTTCAGTCCATTGAACAACTGAAACTGAATTGTCAACTTTCTTTTAGTAAAATGTTACCCTTTTATTTTTTCATTTTTGGAAAGTATATGATCAGAATGATTGAAGATTTGGGTTTGAATTATTTTGCAGGACTGCCATTCATTCAAAAGTAAAATCCAATTTCAATTGGTTTTTTATTTTATACAAACAGGGTAGATACCTCTTTTACTACTTATGTGCAACTTCATAAAAATTTGATTCTCTAATGCTCAAAATAGTTATTAAATTCTTTTAAATCCCTTTAAACAACAATAAGATAATTTAACATCATATTCTATCTTGTGTAGACTTTGTACACACCCAGAGTATATTTGCTTGTGACATCTTGAAAACATTGTGACATCATTAATACATTTAGATGAACCTGGAATCTAAGTCCAAATTATTGATGCTAAAACACCTGAGCTGCTGCTTAGCTCTGGAGATGACTGAATTCTGTGCCCCAATTATTTTGGGCTCCTTATGTTCCTAAAAGCACATCTCCTGTGCACATGTTAGAATTCCTCCATATACACAGGCTCAGCAGTTCAATACCTTTCTAGTGATCAAACCTGTTCTAGGTCCAGGAGTGCAACATTCCTCCACTTCAGACATCTGGAGATGCTCAAGCTGCTCAGTAATGGCATCCTTGAAACTCCAGTTGTTGATGCTATTTTATTTTAAAGGCTACTTTCAGGGAAGAGATCTTTCCTTATAAAGCAGACAACTGATGCCCAGGAAGACAAGGACTAAATTCTTTCATTTTCCTGATTCAGACTTACTAATACTCAACAAAAAACCCTACCCACCAGGCTACAGTCTTCTCCTTGTAAAAGTACAGGTTTCTGTTTTCTTCCTCTGAAATTCAATCTAAAATATAGGGGGGGAAAAACCAGATTCAATCATCCAGATAAGAAGTAAAAGAGTGAATACAGCTCTGCAGTCTATTACTCTCTGCATTCCCCTAGGAAAAGTGAGATGTCCCTCCAATCTTTATGTGTTCCAACCAGTGACATCAAACATGAAATATGTTACCAAGCTCTGGAAAGGAAAACAGTGCTTGGAAGCAAAACAGGGAACCTTATTACACGGTTCTTCAGGACAAATTATTTGGCCTGTATCTTCATGCTCATCTTATAAGGCTGGGCACCCACAAGAGAGGCTCTGCAGCACTTGATTTCAGGAACACAAAGCTCTCTGGATCTCAGACTCAATTTGTCAAACTGGGATCCTGCATCCTGCATAAAAACTGACTGATTAAATTAACAGCTTTTCATTGAAACAAAACATGCATCTTACTTTGTGTTTAAGGCCATAATTCACTTCCAGTTCCATGAGCAGCACGCTCTTTCGCACATTTAAAGTCTTCTGGAGTTCATCAAAAGTGGAATGAATGTCATCTACAATGCTAGCCTTTTGGTTGGTTAACTGGTGTATGATTTCAGATATAAAATGAAGTGCTGAGTCAATCTCTGGAAGCCTGAGGGAGGAATTAAATTACAAAGATTGCTGTTTCAAAAGTCATTAAACATTGGCCCTTGCCCTGGTATCTTTTGATTAAACCCTCTCATCAGCAGGCTGTCTTTAAATTTGGTCATTTCCCAGAAGTGAGTTCATTCCTTTTATAACCACATAGTGGGTCTAGTCTGATAAAGCTAAGCCACAGCCCTCCCTTGTGCAAATCCATTAAACTTTAGGCATTACCAGCAATGAGGCCTTGGATCCTCCATCCTTTATGCTACATATCTACTCAAGAAGATAAAATTAGATCTACTCCACTGTTTGGGGGGGTTTTTTTAGCCTTTTTGCCACCCTAGTGTTTGTACTGGTCTTTTTAACACCCAGTATTATCTATTTAGCTGTCATTAAATTCATGACTGGATAGTAGTTTTCTCATTAACATTTTATGCCCCATCTTTGGAGGACACTTGCATTTCTAATGGTCTCTGTTTTGTGAAAGACAGATAGGAATCTTTTGCTCTTTTCTCTAATCCCTCAGTACATCACACACAATGGATTTTTTTGTCCTTATGCTAGCCTCACTATCCCTGTTTTCTAGGCACATACCCATGGCACCAGCACATTAAAACATCTACCCAAGTTAACACAGGAAGCGATAAAAGTGAAAAGGGAAGATAGCAGGGTCTCCGTACCTTTTGTTGACAGCATCCAACTGGACTTGGAGGGAAGCCTTGTGTTGCTCCACCACATCCTTGAGGGGAACAGTGGGGTGCTCTGCGTGTTCTCCCTCTGTGCACTCCCGGCACATAGCTGTCTCACAGGACTGGCAGTAAAACTCCATCACCTGGAAAAGAGCAGAACTCCACACTCAAACATGGCAGCAGTAACATAACTCAAAGCACATCTTACTGGGTCTTGAACTCATGTATTATCCAATACAGCTTTGAGACAAAGCTTCTCTTCTCTTAGGCACCAATAATTTACTGCCTAGAAGATGGCTGTTATTCTTACATATTTTATAGTAAAATGCTGGTTTAATAGCATTTTATTCTATCACAGAGTGTCAGAACAGCAGCCTGCAAACAATCCTGGACTTCAGTGCTGGTCCTAACATTATCTTTATACTGTGTAATAGTAAGCCTCGGTGCCTCTCTTAAGTACTCCACGGAACAACTCAAAAAACCAGGGTATTCAAGTACCCTCACTAACTCAATCCTTACTCTTCCCATAGGGTCTGCTAAAGAAAGTGTAAGCTTCAGCTGGTTTTCATAACAGGGCCACCTGTGGAACATCAACTCAGTGGAGCTCACCAAACAGCATGTTTCTTTGCTAGAGGAAAGCACCCTAAATGAATCAACGTGCTGCAGGGGAAAATCTCCCTATCCCATTACTAATCCCTTAAAACCATTAAAACCTCATATCTGAGATTATAATAGGAGTGGTGATCTACACTTGAAAGAGGAGGAGATTGCTTCAACCAGTTATGTACCCAGCAAGATGCTGTCTAGAGATAAAAGTAGATCTTTACAAGTAATAGATACTCCAAATTCTGAATATATTCATGAAGGGAAATAAACAGAGAAGTACTATGCCCAAAATCATATGTCAGTCAAAATAATGCACATATATGCAAATTTGGCATGAGACTTTCTTTTACATCTAGGAAGTCCTTGGGCACAAAGCATTTTAGGCTTATTAAAAAGGATATAAGGAAGTTTGTAGTATCTGCTTCAAAGCAAGACATTGGCAGCTCTTTTGCATTCAGAGCACAGCATCAGAATCTTGAATAATTCAGCTGATGCTTCTGGCACTCAGACATCTTGCACAAAGATGGCTGTGCTGGAGATGTTGGCTGATGAGATGGTTGTGTAGAACCAGCTGTTTTCAGGTGAGCAGAGGGATTTGTAACAGCACTGTGCAAAATAGCTGGCTGCTCCAAGGCATCTTGAGAATTAAGGAGGGGGAAACAAAACCATGGTTTGCACGTGGCTATTAGCATTAATAGGGATTTTCCTCTGATAAGCTCCTTTCCATCTTATTGCCATTCTTCCCTCTTATCTCAATTCACAAGATATGGGATTCACAGGCAATGAGGGTTTAGTCATTTGTCAGCCATTCATGTAAGCCACTTCAGAGAAAATATAAAAGTTGCTCCAAATAATCTGTGTAACAGCGAATATATCAGCAAGAGGAAAAAAAAATAGACCTTCTAGAGAATATTAAGTCTCCTGAATGCTACTCCCATCACTGTGACTTTAGGAGTCTTATTGTAGTAGATCTTCTGAGGCCTGATAGTTACTTTGGTAGGCACTGTAATGTGATGCATTCTCACAGTGCACAGAGGAAATGAGTTAAACAGAGTTAAGATTTACATTCTTTTCAAAGGCTTCAAAAATCTGCAACCAGAAACAGCCAAAAGGAAGAATATTTTATTAGGAAACTCTGAAGTCTTCCTATACGGTCAAAAAAACCTCATTTCTTTTGAATGAGTGTCCAAAATTCATCTTTCTGCCTCTTCTTAATTTAATGCTTAGGTTCAAGATATTTCAAGAAGCCCTTTATTTAAGTATTAAGTATTTTTATCTTTGGATACAGTGATTAGATTAATTTTATATTTCTGTTTTCTATTGAACACCCCATAATAAACATCATTGGATTTGCAGCCACACATATAAGAAAGGAAGCATCTCATTGGCATATTAAAGTTTAGCCTAAACAACTTTCTTCCTCTTTATTCAAGCATCAGAGAAACATATAAGCTTGAAAGGTAATAGCAAGCAGACCACAAAGACCTAATGTGTATGTCTGCATAGAAATAGTTGTCTTTGCCTCTAATTCAAGATGTTTTGAGAGAAGCAGCTTTCATTTCCCACTATCATTTTTGGATTGTGCATAGCTGAAGGAGAAGGAAAGCCTAGTATTAATACAATTCAGGCTTCAACTGTCTAGATAAGCTGATTTCCTAGGATTTTCTTCTAGCATTTTGTAATCAGGTAAAACTAATTTCTAACTACATACAGACATGTATTACTGGCTTTTTCATCTCTCCCCTCCATGCCCAACATGGGCTTCACATTTTGTGACACTCCCAGAAAATTCTTCATTATGACAGGTTTGCTTTACAAAACATCTCAGAAAATGACATTTGCCTGAACCTTTCTTCTCCAAATTCAAGAGAGCTCTGAGATGCTATGGCTTCCAGCACTGGCTTCAGCTGTATTTCCTCTGAATTCAATGAGAACACTCCCATCAGCTGTACTGGAATGTGAATTAATACCCCCTGGTTCTGAAATCCCATCCACTAACTCCCACCTTAAACGAGATCAGCAGATTTCAGCACAATGATGTAACTAGAGGCCCATGCATATCTTCACTATTGTCATTCAACAGAATTTACAGATACTTTTAAATTTGCATAATGAAGGATGCAAGTACTTCTGAATTAGATTTCACAAAGCCAAGATACTCTACTTCCAGCCTTTCAATGTTCAGGTCCTGAAGAAAAGGCTCTCACCAATAACAAGCCCCTCTTCTCTAAAATCACATTTGAAAAATCACATTGTTTATCCTCTGCTTTCTATTTGTCTGAATTAAAAGAGCAGTCTAGAGAAAAAGGATGAGTCAGCTCTTTGCCACCCACCTTCCTCATTCCACCACCACACACATGCTTAACTCCTCTGTCCCAGGACTAGCGTGTACCTTAGCTTTGTATGTTTTGGCTTTCAGAAGAATATAAACTTGAATTACCTGAGGCCACTTTTGAGATATCTGATAAAATTTTTTCTCACTAGTCATAGCTTTTGCCTTACCCATGCTGTAAACCTGAAAACTTTCAGCAAATGCTTAGAATAGTATTGCAAAACTGTCATGACTTAAACAATACACTTACATAGAAGTGACCCACCCAAACCCCTTGTATGACTTTCCAGCTCAGTCAGATATGACTGGGTCAGTCACACTATTGCTTCCTAACTGTATTAAATGTTCCCTGTGAGGCAGAACAAAATTTCACCAGCAGTGAGCTCAGTTTATTAGTTCTAGTGCTCATTAAGAGTTTAGTTCTGACATTCTGAATTTTTTTTTTTTTTGCCTTAATGACACACTGAATATTGCAGAGTACAGAAAAAAAACTAGATTACACTTGAATGGGATACACAAGTAAGTGACATAGTGGGAAGTACAGAGGTGAGGAGGAAAAATAAGGGTTTAAAAGGTATGATATGAAGTCACTTCATCAGAATATCAAGGAGAGGTGATTTTTAATTTTTCTAAGAGAAGTACACAGGCAGTAAGCAACACCTCCACAAGTACAGGAAATGTTTTTCTAAGCAAGATCTTATGCCTGTCAAGTTGCCAAGCTATTTGTGATTTTTTGAGAAAAAGCTAGTCAGAGGTAAGGCATTCTGTCTTGTTACAAGGATTTAATTTAATATTGTGTATCCTCTCTTGTTACAGAAGCAGAATATACATACTTTAGAGGCAGAATATTCATTGCCCCAGCTTTTACATTGTGAAAACATGGATCCTCGACTCTGAGCTGGTTTTCACTTCAAATTCAAATAAAACCCAAGCACAGACTTTTCAGAATGGGTGACTACAAAGAGGCAACACCACTCATTACATACTGAGAAGCAAAGGAGTTAGAACTTCGTAACTGTCCCTGTCCTGGCTGCTGTACCTGCCCCTAAGTGATTGTAGATCAATGTTTCCAATCCAGGATGCTTATACACAACAAGAGCTGCTGGTGTTTAGCAGCTGAGAATAAAGCCAATCTTATTTTAACGTGTAGGTAGAAGATAAGAACCTTCTCGCAGGTTCAGAAGTTCCGTATGTGCCCTATTACCCTCATTTAACAAGAACATACATTTGTGCTCTGTGTTGGGTCAAAATGAGAAAGCATTTTTTATAGTTCAGGCACAGGAAACCATCTTTCCTATTAAGACACTACAAGCTAAGTTTCATTATTCATAAGAATACACAGAACAAAGATGCCACAATAGAGGACAGAAGGATATGCGCAGAAAGCATAGAATAAATACACACACGTATGGAAAATATGAGTGACGGAAATAGGGGACCAAGTGGGAAGGAAAAGTATCTCATCTACATGGCCTGAGGAAGGCTGTTACAAGCAGACAGGCAAGCAAATGAGAAAGTATCTCTGCATCGGTTTCGATCTCATTTTAATCAGAGAGGTTTAAATTCAACATGGCTCAAATGATTGAAAAAGCTTGTTTAAACAGAAACTTATTTCCAAGCTAATATGAAGAAAATCTGGTAATAGAAATATATTTGATGCAAATAGTAAAAACATAATGGGTCTGATCCTACCCCAAGCAATATGCAAAAATTATTGGAGGGTGGATCCAGCGCAGAATGAAGGCACAGGTTCTGTGAAGGCATTCTCCTCCATCTACCAGCTCAATCCTTTTTCACTTCCTGTAGCCCCCAGTAAAGTTACTAGCAGTCAGGCACTTAGAATCATAGAATACCCTGAGTTGGAAGGGACCTTCAAGGATCTCTGAAGTCAAATTCCTGGCCCTGCACAGGACACCCCAAGAGTCACACCATGTGCCCAAAAGCTCTGTCCAAATGCTTCTTGAACTCTGGCAGGCTTGGTGCTGTGACCACTTCCCCAGGGAGCACATTCCAGGGAAGACATTCTGGGTGAAGAACCACACAGTGCTCTTATGTTCAGAACCTATGAAGTCAGCACAGTCCCATTTCCTCCTCAGGCCTCCTCAGTGAGGCCTAAGGCGCCCAGTACCTTGCCCTGTGCACCCTGTCCTTCAGCCAGACACACCTGGCCAGCCTCAAACAGCTCTCCCCAAATCTTGCCGCAGCTCCTCCCATCACAAGGACTAATGTGTGCACTTTAGCTTTTCATTTCTTAGCTTCACTAAGCTTCAAACTGGAGTCATCCTCAGGCTATCCCCAACCATGCCAGATACTCACTGAAGCGAGAGGATGCTCCCATCACACACTACTCAGCATCCTAAAAGGCATGCTATGTTTCAAGGCAAGCCAAGTAAGTTTAGGGGCCTTAAAAATGTACCTTTCCCTATTAAGGAGTTCTCAGAGAGGTATAAGCTGGCATATTTTTGATTGTAGACAAATCAGGTTTTTCTAAGCATACTCAAAGAATAATCAGCTGATAATTTAAAATACAAAAGAAGCAACACCTTAATTTTTACTTTTTTCTGCATCTCACAATCAAATGCCTCCAATCAGAATGGCTATATCAGAAAACAACTATGATTCACTTTAAAGAGAGCCAACAAAATGCAAACAAAAACTAGGAATGCATTAATAAGTAACCACTACACACACATAGGTATAATACACATTTAAAAAAGTAGCACCAGTTATTCATTAATCAGAGTGTACAGCATCGCTCTGTAAGTCCACCTAATTCCAACAGAGAAGGAACTGAG
The DNA here is from genome assembly GCA_013400975.1 of Atrichornis clamosus. Lineage (NCBI taxonomy): Eukaryota > Metazoa > Chordata > Aves > Passeriformes > Menuridae > Atrichornis > Atrichornis clamosus. The sequence goes on from WBMZ01010097.1 coordinate 102,979, forward strand.
CTATTCCTCTGTTACAGGAATCATTACCTCTCAGCTGAATTATTCTTATACAACTGATTTACCTACACTGAGTATTGAATAAAACAGTCCCCAGAAAGTTGTCTTAAGCTACTGGCAAATATTTCTTGGCTTGCATAGAAACACAGCATTCCATTTACAACACAGCATCGCTGGGTTTTGCAACGTGGTCTACTTACACGTTTGCATAAGCTTAGCCATGAGTCAGAAGCTCATATGCCTACCATGAAGTCACACAGGTTAATACTGAAAATTGTGAAGTAAGCAGAGTTAGAGCTGTTCTTGCAGTAATCTGTGAATATTTACTCAGTTGGGGATACTTGCCAATGAATACATTGATATGATTTGAGGATGTATGTGGGGACATACTCGGTAAAAAGAGTATGTGGAGGGAAAAAACAAAGCAGCCTCCAAGGACTTATACATGAGATGCACAAAACACTGCAGATAAAGAGAAGCTCTCTGTTTGTAGCCTGTGATGACCCAAAGCATCCGAAACTAGGACTTTTATGTGGCCCCATGTTAATATGTTCACATTCCTTTTGGTACTGCCCCAGTGTGCAGGTCAGTTAAGCTTATAAAGTCCCTGTCACCATATTGCCTGAACAAACACAGAGGTGCCCACAGCAACAGTTGATGTTACAAGCAAGAGAGCTAGGGAAACCCAACCCAAAGAAGTTAAGGCACAAGGTTCAGTGCTCGCAGGACAACAATTTTGACCAAATGTGCCAAAAGGCAGCACCATCCCAGGTGATTGGTAAGATGAAATAATATCCTGACTACTTTAAAATGCTCCACTAAGAGCACGAAGTTAATCTGAAGAATCACTTGTCTTTTGCTGACATATTTATAAAATCAAAGAATTAGTGAGATTCCACTTCCCCTGCTATCTCTTTAGAACAAAATATCCATGAAACCCAGACAACTCAGCACATATCAATACTTGTACCTATCACAGGAGGTCATCTCACTTACATTTCCATCATGATTGGGGCAGGAGAGTGGTTTGCCTGCAGCAACAGCAGTGACAGTCTCCAAGATGGAGGACTCCTCAATGCTGTTGTCCGGCGTTCGTTGCAGGACATCCATCAGGTTGGTAATAAAGAAGTTGTTCTGGAGTGCAGAAACCCCTTTCTCTGGCAGAATGGAGGTCTGGCGGCACACGGGGCAAGAAAGGGTTAAGCTATGGGCTGGAATGTAATTCTGTAAACACCTATGGAGAAGGAAGGTGGAAGGGGAAAGAAAGGAAAAGTATCATCAAAGAGGGGAAAAAACCAACTTCCTTCGGTTAAAGAGCTAGTTTGAAATAGTGCTACCCCTAGTTATAAAAGGAAAAGTACATCAAACAGGCTTCTGAAGTAAAACTGGTTATGGGGACTATTTTTTTTCCTTTAAACATTTTTTCCTCTGCCACATGAAAAAAGGTTCAATAAGCTGACATCATTAAAAGAGTTATACGCCTTTTTCTGAGATATTCGTGCAGTTGATTCATGCTTCCAGGCATCTACTGCATCCTGCTCATAGAACAGTAAAAATTATAAACTTTCAGATAAAGTCTGACAGACATGGAGTTGCATCAAGTATTTGAGCCTGTGTCTTTAACTGACTAACTGGTGGTTGACCCTTGTCTTTTCAACAGAATCTCCTTCAATAACTTGTATTTGTGGGTTTAGTGTTTCAGAGGTAAAATATGGTCCCAATAAAACCAATGGAAATTTCTTCATTTATTTCAATTAGGAAAGTTATTTGGCAGCTAGCCAAAATCAACAGAGCTTTCTTTACTACAGAGGGAAGTACAACCTAGGTTATCACAGTTTATGTTAAGGGGAGTTTTGGAGGAGATTTTTGTTTGTGTCTGATTTGGGGTGGTGGTGTTGGGGTTTTTCAGAAAAAATAAATTTCACAGAATATAAATTTGTCACAAGTTCTGCAGTCAACAATACGCATACTATGTAACAGACTGACCTAGGTGACAGTTAATGCCACTTTTGACTTTGAAAATGAAGTTAACACCTGCTGGGCTTGCAACATATAGTTGCATGCAATATACATTATTCAGTATGGTCCAGTAAGCAGAAGAAGCTTTGCAGAATGCAGTTCTTAAGGGGAGAAGTGCTACACCAAATTCCTCAGGAGATGCCAGCTGATAAAGGGTGACCTCACACAGCTCCACAGCTCTTATTCATTTCCAAGGGCTTGCTTGCACCACTCTTCATCTTCCCTTGGCAACTCTCTTCATGACCCCCCAGTAAGGGCTCTGTGAAAGGAGAGCTTAGGCTTTGCACATGAGCACTACACTGGAAGAGTTCTTCCTGCCTCTCTCCATAACCAGATCAGCCTAAGAGGATTACAGTGAAAACCAGAAGCTGACCTTCGGTTTTACACACGAACTGAAGTCATGAAACTTAACGCATGATGGTGAAAATCTTGTCTTCATTGACTTCAGTCAGAGTTTCACTGCCGCCTTTTGTGATGCTGGAATTTCCTATTCTACAAAAGACCAGTTCATCTCACACACTCAGGGATACACAATTTTTCTTTCACCCTGTGCAAACTTAGAGATGCATACCACAATTCTAAGAGGGTGGAAATCAAGTGTTCACACCACATGCCATTTATGAAAATTCTCCTGCCATTCAATATACAATCCAGAGATGCATCCCATCATCACATAAAGAATGCTAACCACTAATTCTTCAGTTAACGTTTCTGCAGATGCTATATTTTCTCCACCATTTGATGGATAATGCAATATTAAAGTATCATTATGTATATTCAGTTCATTCAGCTGAACACAGTAAAAGGCAGGTTGCTTTTTTCAGAGAGTTTTTCCACTTCAGTCAACCAAACTGCAGAATAATGAGGACATTTAATCACGGGTTATTAATAATGTATATATCATGTCTACCCCTTGGACATTAAAGGATGGGATAATTACTTATTGGCTTAGTAAATCAACGAATAATTTTTTTATTGTTTCTAATTATATGCTAATAAAAATAAATTTGACACCATTAATTTGAGGTCCAAATTCTGGCTATCATCACCTTTCAAATTGTTATTACTGTATTCATTAGGTTAATTGGATTTACTTTTTGTTTGCTCTTGCTAAAAGGGAATGTATTCCAAATATGCCACTGTTGTTTCTTCTTCCTGCCTGCCACAAATGTGTTATTCTACATCCCGGCCTCTCCAGCTTTCCCAGACTTTATCATGCCTTAACATGACATTTGTAAATATAAGTAAGGGGAAGAGTCCCTGTCCACTTAAGGAATGCCTTGTTCCGTGCTTGCTGCACGGCACAAATACCGAGTTACCAGCAGGAGGAAAGGACTTACCTCTCACAGAAAGTGTGCAGGCAGGGAAGTACTTTGGGGTTCTTGTAGCGGTCCAGGCATATGCTGCAAATCAGAAACTGCTTGTCAATCTGACGGACCACAGGACTTGGGATGTTGGAGCCTTCACTGGCCATCCTAGACCACTGACATATGGGTCCTGTTCCCTTCTACCCTGCACACTGCTGGAGTAGGGTGGGGAAAAGAAGAAAAGAAGAAAAATGGCTTATAAAGTCCATGAAATAGCAAAATCGGTGATTAATCCACTCATGTTTCATCCTTATGCAGAGATTTATATTTCCATATAAAACCAAACAAGGAATACTTAAATTCCTAAAATGGTTCATCACTGATGAGAGCCAGGGAAACAGTCAGCAAAATCTACAACACCTCTGTCTGAGCATTCTGGAAAGGCATGCTGCCTCTGGACTGAAACAGTTACAGGGCTGTCTGGTTTTAAAGAAATGCCATGATAAAGACATTCTTGCACCAGTAGGTTCAGTCAGTGTTAACAAACATTGGATTTCTTACATCTGCGGTACAGCTGGCAAAATGCTTAAACTGGAACTGCACCAGCCAGTCAAATGGCTACATCACAGAGTTTGAAAATGGGTTACTTAATTTTTTTCCCTTATCAGTGCTAGTATTGCCAAAAATATGGTAGATTTTTACTCCAGGAAGGCCCCAAGAAGAAAGCTCTAGAACCAGCCAGCCCCTGGGAAGGAAATGCCGAAATCCTGTGTCCCCAACAGGGATGAGGTAGGTGAAATGAAAATCCTCACGATAAAAGAAACAGAGCGAAGAAGAGGCAACTGATAGCCACTGAGAATCAGCAAAGGTAGTGTGAAGGCTATATGAAGCGCATCCAAATAATAAATGCAAGCAAAATGGCATTTTAGGCAGAAGTAGTACCAAGAATCATGTTTCTAGGACTGAAAAGTCTTCAAAACCTGGCATATAAAGCATGAAATAAAAGGCTAAGAAAAAAGTCTACTGACTGTTAGAATTAAAATCGCAGGTTAAAGGGACACCAGAAGTCTTGGAACACCTCCTATCCTGGAAGAAGGCACAGGGAGAGAAAACTTAGTTCCTTTTCAGCTGGAGGTAGAGAATATAGCCAACAGAATTAATACGTGGAAAAAGAAGACAGGAGGAAAAGGAAGGAAGCAACCTTGGAAAAAAGTAAACTGCCTGCTAAAACAGTTTAAGAAAACCTGGCAAGCAGAGTCCCTGGCAGCATGGCCCAGCAAGAACTCCTCTCCATCAGCATTTCTAGCGGGCTGGAGTGCTGGGAGGTGCAGGCACGTCTCTGTCGCAGCACCGAGCTCTGCCCACAGCCACAGCGGAACAGGGCCTCCTCTTCTCTGTGAGCTGCAAGCCCAGCTGGGCTTCTTCTCTGCAGGTACACTCCTGAGGGTCTAATTTCTTCTAAACAATTTCTACCCCTTTTTAGTCACCCATTTCAGACAATTTGAGATCTAGCTTGAGAGCAGTTCAGGCTTTCCAAGACAGAAGCAACAAGCCCTCTGCCTCCATGGTGATCACGCTCATTCAAAGGTCACTCAATTCCACTACGATTTGCATGATGTGTGTGTAGCATTTTATTGTAGTGTTACATTAGGTCTTCTTCCTGTGCTTGAATGAATGGCACACTAATCTGTCAGAGTTGAACCCATGCTATTCTTCCTAAGCTGTGTATTTAGCCCTAGCAGTACATTTTACTTACTACATTGAGCAAGTGGCTCTTTCTAGGATAATGACAGTGATTATGGATCATGAGTCAGCTGTGCTGATTTCCCTGATAACAGGTTCCTGGGGCATCGCCTCTGTGTTAGCAAATAGAGCAGCATAAAGTTATTCACAATTCAAATACCCAACAGCAGTAACTGACATTTAATTCGATGGAAAGCACTTATGGCAGGCCCTCTTGTTTCCTTTTCTTTCCAACAAAGGCGAAACTGCAATGGTAAAAATTGCTGTAATACTCACATAATGTCATGTTTGTTCATGACCCAAAAATGCCTGATTTCAGAATTGATAATATTTTCATGTCTTTGTCTTCTTTTTAAAAATAATTTTTAAACATTTCTTTCCCATAGTAAGATAAAATGTGACTATTATGTGAACACAAATTATTTTTTGTATTTAAATGTCATAAATCACCCAGAATGAACCTGAGGAGATCAATCAGGAAACTGTGTTACTTTTTAAAAGCTTGAGCTAAAGGTGGCTTTACAAGAAGTGGAACCAAAATGGCTTTTACAAAACAGAGTAGAAAGACCAGACAATCAAATACCCACTAACATATTCACACATTTGGCAGCATAACATGCAGCACATCAGGGATGTGTTTCAAAGGAAAATTCATTTCACCACTGACACAGCTGTGTTTGCCTCCCACTCTCCTTCCCCAAACATTAGAGGCAGGGACCCAAACAAAACAGGGAAGACAATCAGAAGCAGGAAGACTTCTTATCAAAAGCACGGTTTCCAAATTGGACACTTGAACAGTGTAATTTTTTTGTTATAGAAAGAATACAGACTACTGGAAAAAACCTGTACTTAAGATATGAAAGGTCTCCAGTGAATGCTGCCTGTCATTTAAGAGAAGAAAGTTCTCTAGCAACCAGGTATTTTCTGTATTTCATCTTTCCCTTATCAAGTAGAGCTACACCAGCAAATAGTGCTTACATGAGAAATCTGCTGCTGCCTGAAAAAAATAGTATTGATTTAATCTGTTCTTCATCTTAGTTTTTGACATTCCCCAATGTCATTGCAAAATCAAGTAATTCTTAGCATTTCATACACAAAGCTCATGCCAACCACTTTATATTTTAAATGTTCCCACTTTAAGCTTTGTCAATGAAAGAAACCATTAATGATTCAGAAATAAGTGTTTTTAATATTCTATGTTTTGTCTGAAATACAGCAGGCCATGACTGTCATTTATCCCCTGTTCTCACATAAATCAGATTTAAAACATGCACCTGGAGATAGAATTTCATCTGTACATTTCAAGCTTTGGCCGCTACCTGGAACACCAACTTTTTACACAATTGGTTCATTTAAAAAAAAATCTTTTGAGTATGGGATTTGCAGGATTCTGCAGCTTCCCTAAGCCAACTCCACCTTTGATATATTTTTGATGAATGTGATGATGTAGCTACGAGAAGGATAATTTTGCCCATTGACTCTGTGAAAACAACTGTACAATCAAAGACTATTTGAGAAAAAGCTGGAGATTTGAGACAATGCTTTTGAATTTCACCAGACAGTATTTTTTCTGATGTACTGCTATATTTGCAGCAACGTAAGTTTTAAATTATTAGCAGTGGGAGATTTTGCAAAGTAAGACTAGTTTTACAAGAAAAGTGTTCTTTTTTGTAGTAGCATCTTCTGAGCTCAGAAACTGCCAGAGCACTTTTCAGAGGTTCATTATATCCCACAATCTAATAAAGAGCAGCTGAAGCATGAGCTTTGAAAACAAGTCTATCACTTCTCCATATAATTACACTTCATAATTTAAACATGCAAAGTCAAGGTTTAGGAAATGCTACACCAAACAAAACATAATTCACCCATTTATCTACAAGACACACTCAAAACCAAGTCCGGGTTCGCTGGATCGGGTGCAGGAAAGGGTTTGGAAATGTACACCCTTTGTCACCCTTTTGAGGCTCAAGGATCGCTATCCTCCCAGCCAGCCCCAAAATAACACTGCTCTTTTTCCTTCTGCTGGGAGATGTGACTATCGATTTTCATTCAAAATATATTAGACAGCAAAGAAAGGAGAAAACAATGGCTGTCTAAGGCTAGTGCAAAGCCTTCCCCCGCTATGCATGCATGCCTTCACGAAGGAAAGCCGGTGTGCGGCCCCACCCATATGAAAGGAACTTCCTATAGCATTAGAAAAGGGGGAAAAGAAAAAAGCATGTTAGGTACAGCAAGTAACAGTTCCAGAAGAGTTGTTTCAGGCAAAAGGAGACATGTAATAGGAAAGCGCACCCTTTCTACAGGTATCTTCAAATAAGCTCGTGAATTCCTGAACAGTTACCAAATTCTCTATTAGTTTCCATGGCCCGGCCGAGAAAAAGACATTGGGGAATCTTTTAACTGTCCAGTTCACAGGATTTTATTCCTAAAAGAGTAGAATTCTATGTTACTGATACACTGCTGTCACTGAAATCCGCCCAGCCAGAGCTGCAACTAGCCTGAAAGCACAGCCTGAGGAGAACAAATTGCTTGCAGCTTGTTCATCCTCTTCTTATCAACGGTATTCACAACCCAGAGGGTCTATTCATGTATTATGAATGAATAGGTTTCCAATGGCAACGTTTCCAAAGGAACAGTTAGGCCTGGAGAGCTGTAAGAAAGGGTGGGGGACCTCAATAATGTTGCTTAAGGACTGGGAGAGCTGAAGCTTAAAAGCCCTTAAAGCAGATATATCACCTGTCCACAATCTGTAGGAATAAAGAACAGATTCAAGCCATTTCTAGCAGCAGTTCCCAGATTAGCCAATACAGAATACACTGAGCAAATTAATAATCAGAACCACCACACAGTCCACTTGTGTAAAAGGCTTGATAAGCTAAATTTGCATTCCTTCCTCTCCCACTCTTGCAATCAGCTTAGTGCCTTGTTTAAAACACAGTAACCCTCCTCATTCTTACAGCATGCAGAAATCTAATGAACGACCAGGGGCCAAAACAGGAGCAACCCAGCAGCAGCCACCAGGAATAACACTGAGCAAACTTGAGCATTTCAGACCTACCCATCTTTGTAGAAAAATAGCTTAATCAGTGCAGTGCTGAGGATAAAATCCTTGCAGGGACGGAGCTGCAGTTCCGCAGTAATCCAAACGAACAAACCATCATCTGTTAATATTTCAAGCCTCACGCATAAAACTGTTTAAGAATCCCTATCACAGCATAGTCATTATTAGATGCACAGCAGATTTTGTGCTCTAAGGAATGACGCTCCATTCCATGAAGAGGACAGGTGGAAAGAAAAATGGAAGAATAAGAGGAGGCCCAGTGAAGTCGTCATGAATTTTTTTTTTCTCCCCGGGTCATTTACAAGTGGGAGACCCCTTCAGGATTCAAACCAATCAATCTTTATTTAGCACATCTTTTTCTCACTCAGCCTGTGTAGAAAGACTGCAGCAAATGGTGCAAGGGATTGTGGGATGGGGATGCAGCAGAGAGCTGCAACCAGATTCGCTGGGTTATTTTTTTTTCCTCCCTACTCAGCAATCAGCTGTTCCGAGGTTTCGCGCAGGGCCATTGAATTTGGTCACCAGAATGTTATTACAGGATTAGCAGGCGGAGACAGCTACCACTGTGCATCTGGCATGTCAATGCAGCTAAGAAATACATATGCAAATATTACCCACAAATCGGAAAAAGGATTTAACTCCAAAGGGGAGAGTAAATATTACGTAACATTCATTACCAGTTAGTCACCAGAGATGAAACGAAAGCACTTTCGTTTCTAAAGAAGATAAAGCTTAACACTTAACGATTCCACCCTGATTTTTCCGGGATTGAGGGTTTTCTTGGAACGTAATTCTTCCCTGCTCCAACTTTCAGCAGTAACAAAAGACCCCCCAGAGACCCCTTTGTCTCTCCAGATGTTTAAAGCAGAAGCAAAGAGCCTCTTTCGAAAACTGTGCTACTGACACACAAACCAGCAGCACCTTCTTCTACTACAGAGCAGTGTGTTTGACCTGACTCAGTCAAATATTCAAGGCAGCAATTAGTAAACTCACATTCAAGGAATTTGAGATTCAAAGCTAACAGACTATTCAACTTTTCTACAAACATTAATGCAAAGGTGTATTATCATAGTTAATCTGTTTACTCACTTAAAAAAATTTTTAAATCACAGATCAACTCCGATTTTACTAGGCTGTTACCAAAGGAATCAGAAAGAAATTTGGTGCCTGCTATTTTTCAGCTATGCAGAGAAGATTGTTAAAAAGATGCTTGTGAATACACAGACACTACTGAAGTAAAGCAACATAGAATTAGCTTTGTCTTCCAGTATAACAGCTGGTGGGTTTTGCAGACAAGGTAGTATTTGCATCTCTAAATACAGTGTATCTTTTCTTTTGAAAAAACCAAATCATATGCAAGTATTTCAGCTAAGTGAGGCTAACAAAGCTTCCCACAAATAAAAGAACACAAAGCTCCATTTGCATCAAGAAGAAAACACGTGAGGCTTAAATACTCTCTGTGCTACCCTGACTTAATTAGGACACATATCGTTAATTTAAGAAGTTTAAAATGTTGTCCTAAGCTCTTTAAGCACCATTTCCAGAATATAATATTTATTCCATTCTTGAATTGATGAGGTAAACAGTATTATTAATAATTTAGCATGACTGAAATGTAATTTAAATTCCTGTTAAAAGTACAAATTCTGCATACATCCTTTACTCTCCTCTTGGTGATCCATTTAGCCAGATCATTTTATGCATCAAGCAGATCCAGCCTGGTTTCCCTGGACAATGCCTACAGGGTGAAGGCATGTTGTAATCCAGTTTATAACCTGAAATGAAACATCAGGCAGCGTGTGTGCATGTGTTAGGATTTGGGGTCCTTGTGCCAAAATACTGCCCCTATGATTCCCTTAGCATGTGCTGAACTCAATCGAAGAGAGAGAACAAGGTATGTTTCATTTTCATTTATGTTTCGCTCAGGAGCAGCAGGCATCTGCAGAGCAGCATTCACAGTTTAAAAAAAGGCCACAGATTTCAGGCAAGTTTTTGGAGTGGTGGGTTTTTTATTTTTAATTGGGGGTTTTTTTTGTTTTCTTTTTCAACTGTCTAGAAAACCTCTATTGCAAAGAACAAGCAACATATTTCCCTCCCATAACAAGGAGATCCAAGATCTTTTGTTCGTACCACTGGAACAAAGACACACTTAAAAATCGAGAGAAAAAAATTCAGGAGTGGCACCCCCAGAGCCAAAGTGGAAGACTCTTGGACAGAAGCATGCAGACATCACTTAGTTGCTTGCTTTCTGTTGCTCATTTCAAACATCAAATTTATGTACACTAAAACAGAATGATCATTATTACTCCAATTACTATTCCCATTTACAATCAGTAGTAAGGACTACATACCCCTCAGAACAGAACTGATCCCATAACATACCTCATGGCCAAAGGAGTCTGCAGGAGCCACAGCTGCAGCCACTCTCACAGGGATCTACACCTCCAAATGAGAGATTGCTTCAAAGTGCTGTTCTCTTATAATTAACTCTGAGAAGTTGCCTGCTGACAATGAGCTGATACTCCACAAATAATCCTGCTTCTTCAACAAAACAAAAACATGCTACTGTGGCAAGGAAAATGAGACAAAAGCCATAGCACCTCCCCTAAAATTTTTCTTCTTACATGTTGATGTGGGTTTCTTCTCTCTAGTGAGGAGGAAATGGGTTCCCAGCTCAGTGAACAACCTTGCACTTTACCCCCATAGCAGTTACAACTGGACTCTTTCAAATAGGTTTATTGTATGTGTATGTCTTTTGTGCTGGGAGATGGGAGTGGGGGTGGTCATTATGTGCTTGGTTTTGTTTGTTTTCTGTTTTTATTTAAAAAAGAACAGGCTAGTTTTCCTCAGAAATGTGCTGCATTCATTGTTGCTGCTGACTTATCTGTGTCACTCCTGACTAGTGAAGCAAGTTTTGGAGGAGAAAATATAAAGTACATGCTCTAGTACATAGATCTAGTTCCTGTTGTCATCCCCTGTAAATGTGGTGGCTTTTGAATAATTTATTTTTTTCCCTGTTCCAAACACAACCTGAATTCACATTCTTAGGGAGTCCATAAGAAGTAAGCTACCAAAAAACCTCATGGTTAATTTACAGGTCATAGGTAGATATTGATATGTCCTTCCCTAATATTAAATAGGTCATCCAAACACTCCAAGTTAAGATTAATGGTCTGCACTGAAGCCTGTCCTGTAAATTGACCGAACAGAGAGTAGTCTAACTCACCCTGCTGTACAAAACAGATTTTAAGGTCAGCAGAAAAAAAAAAATTATTGGGTTAGTTCAAACTAAATGACCAGCTACTACAGTTCTGGCAATTAAAACTGACTGGAAAGTAAGAGCTGGGAGAGACCAGAAATCAATTACCCGAAGCCAACATGTTGGAAATTAGGATTAGTTTAGGAGTACCAATACCAGAGAGGATGGGCTGTTACAGCCATCACCCAGCTCCACATCCTTAAGTTGATCCTGGTGCCAGAAGAGCAGTGGGGTGAAACAACAAAGCTTTCTCAGTGTGGGGCCAAGCCCACACCAGGAATCAAGGGACCTCAGTCTTCCTCATGAGCCGGTGGCCTTGACCTTTCCCCACTCTGGCTGTGTACCCATGCAGACCCAGCAACTTCCAGGGAGCACGTGCAACTTCCAGCCCTCACTCCACATTCTCCAATAGTCCAGACTGTAGCTCACATTAGCTGAGAAAGCAACAGCTTCCTCCCAGCGTGGGCTTGTAGCTAGAGGGCATGTCTGCCCCTAAAGCAGCTCTGCTAGGTTCTGGTGCCTCCCCACCAGCCACAGCCTTGAGCCATGGTCACTCCCTCAATCTTATGATCCAGTGGAGCAGATGCTTTTTCCAGAAGCTTGTGACCCAACACGTGGATTTGTCATAGCCTAGGAGGCAAACAACTTGAAAGGTTTGCTTGGGATGCAATGCTGGGCTGCTGGAAACCTCCCCAGCAGCCCAGCACCCATCCTCCTATGCCTTTGCCACCTTCTTCTATTTCCTGCTACCTTCTGCTTACGCCTGGTTTAGCTTGCCAAGGTTGCGGCTTTTGCAGCACAACTGCAGCACGGCTGGGACAGCCTGGCCTCCCTGCTCAGCCAGCCTGAGCCTTTCTGGCATGACTGTGCTTCCTGCCTCTCTCCACCAATAAAGTTGCAAGTTAGGCAGAACCAGACACAAACTGCTTTTCTCTCCTCCTCGTTATTCCTCCTCTTTACCCTTTTAGGTATTTGCCATTGGGGTGGCATTTGCAGCCACCAGAAGCAAGCTCTACTCTGGTATTCCTTCTGCATGGCAATGGGCTCACCTTCAGTACCACTGTCAGATGCAGATGTCATGAATTAGGTTTCTTTTAAAAGTTTTCAACTGCTAAAGGCACAGGAATAGCAGGAATAGAAGCCACTGCTATAAATTAAAGCATTGCTTAATAGTGTTACATATTTAAGGGTTTGTTCCTTTTTCCTTTCCTCAGTCTGTAATCAAAGCTTATAACAGGGGAGGACCTGAAATACACGGGTGGACCTCTTAAGGCATCAACATACTAATGCTTTATACTGCAGCTTGCAGAGGAAATTATGGCTGGCATCTAATACCCACTCTTCTTCTCTCTCCTCATCCCCACAACTTGTGCCTGTCTCTGCAATACCCCTTCTCCATCACGTCTGGAGGTGAATAGTCCTGCTTCTATCCCCACAGACCCCAACCTCCCAGCTGTCCTGTCCTTGGATGGAGAGGGGACCTGCTGGTGGCTGCCCTGCACACACCAAGGGACAAGCCTGGCAGGTTAGAGCTTATGTGATTACACAATCACCACCAACTGGGATATGATACCTACTTTAAGGCTATTTGTCTGCCTGTCTGAGGTTTTCAGAACTTCATTTTGGGTCAGGGCCTTGCACAATAAACTCCAGTAGACTTGGAGCACACTGAATTTAGTTCACATGCAAAGACAATGCTTGCATTGCAGTGGACATCCATGAGTTCCCAACCAAATACCCCAAATTCTCACGAACAAGATTTCAGAGAGAAGGGGTAGGAAATTAAGGGAAAAGTACACACCAAGGGAAGTGACAGGATAAAACTGTCACATATCAGGTTAAATTAGAGCATCAGAGCTGTAATTTAGGGCCCTTTCCATATTTAATTAAATGTCATATTCTTAGATGAGCTCCTAAAAAAATCTGCAGTGAAGTAAGTCCAAGTAACTATTTCAGGGTCTAGATATTGTGCACTCATAAGTAAAAGAATTTTAAATTGTACACTTGCCATCCAAAGCAGTGAGTCAGGGCATCTATACTGAAAAAAACACTACCGTGATTAACTGTACTGTTAACATCACCCTTACAATTGCACATTTTTGACTCTCTAGGTCTACTATTTTGTTAACACTGACAGATCTCTGTTCAGCCTTTACAGGTACACAGGCTCAAATAAAACCAAGCTGAACTGACAAATAATTAAAACCGCATATCAAAACACTGCTGCTTCCATAAACATCTGCTATGAAATGCTACTTGAAATAAAAGTGCTCTATGAAGGCTCCGTACTAATTACTGTTAACCCCTCCAGGCACAGGAAAACAGGCAGTAGAGCAAAAAGCAGGAGGCTGAGTAGGAATCTACTTGGAAAGAGGTCCCTGGTCTTTTCTACATAGTGCTAGATAAAAGGTATGTTGAAAAATGCTCTAGACATTTTCTTCAGAGTTGCTGAGCAATGGGAAGAAAAGTAAAAGCAAGCAGCAAATGCTCAGTGCTTTTGGTACTGAACTGTGTGGTGAAGGTTGAACTGCTTAGAAGCCATGCCCTCCGCTCCCTCCTGAGACACTCCTCTGGATCTGCCGCATGCTGCAATTCCACTGCGACTCTCCCTTTAGGGGGGTTACACACCTCAGGTGCTGGAGCTTTGTCATATAGTCTCTCTTAATGCCCAAAAAGTTCCTCTGCTTGTTTCCATTTACTTCAGTAGGACTTTGCTGAAGTAGCATGAAATTCTAATCAGCAAGGGAGAAGACAGCACCCAGCAACCACCACAAGCCATGTAATTTCTTCAAAAAGTGAACTTAGAGAGTGCCAGCCCTTTAGAAGATTTTTCTTGCAGCCTTCAAAAATTCCATTTCCCATCGGATAAAACATATGAAACATAAACCAGGAGGAAAAAAAAAGCCAAAACACCTTAGGTGTCTTGCAGCAGGAAACAGCAAATAGAATCTAAGTATTAAAAAAGCAAACAATGGAGGCAGAAAGCAAAGGAATTAACAATTTCTTAGTCCAAAAACACACACTGGGAGAAGGACTAAGAAGGAAGGAGAAAAAAAGAGCCCCTCTCCAGCATGTGAGCAGGCTGAAATTGGGTTCACATCCTCTGCAACACTTATATTGTTTAAAATACAAAATATTGGTTGGTGCACCTCCATATTTACCTTAGCTGTTGTACAGTACCTACCTCATTTTCTTGTCCATAACCCAGCAACGATGTTACCTTCTATATTTGCCAAGTCTTCTTCTGAACCAAAATACCTTTCAAAAACACAGCAATATGTCTAAACATTTATATTGTCCTTGAGTTCAGAGAAAACCTTTCTTGAATGTTAAGTGGCAAGCAGAGGTTTACCCAGGCAGGCTCCTTATGTTGGCAAAAGTGCAACGCTGAACTTTCACAGCAAGTAGGTAAACACGTAGCTGTGTGCAGCAGGTTGTCTGGCAGCACCAGCAGTAGTGAGAAACAATGTCAGGGCAACCTTGGCAAAAGGAGCTCTGTGAGTTTTAACAATGGTTGTGGGCACAGGAGCTGAACAGACCAACCAACCATAGCAAAAAGCCATCTACAGCTCTCGGTGGGAGCTCAAAGTGCTCGGAGTCCAAGCGTGCCAGCTGTGACGCTGCGTCCTCCACCTCCGCCTTCACAGGGACGCTCTATTTGACTTCCCAGCAGTCAGCTGCAGCAGTTCAAAACTTGGAAACACCCAATGGCTGAACTTCACCCAGTAAACATGTCTCTCCAGTCCTCAGCAAGGACACTCATTTGCTGATTGCATGCCAGCGCTCCTATTTAAAGAACTGTTGTTATTGGAAATAGCTGAAACCTTTCTAGAGCAGAGATTAAGTACTCCCTGCATCTGGTGCCTTGCCTTTAGAAATGCAGCAATTCCCAGCATGTGCCTCCAGAGCAGAGTTTCGCCACAGCCTCAGTAAGATGTGTTATCTGCCTGCAAAGCCCACCAAACCCTGGAGTGCGCAGGATCTCCAGACAGTCCTTGTGGCCCATACCTTAATGCTAAACACAGTTAGACTGTTGCCATTTAACTGTATCTGTGACACTAAGTACTTTCTACACTACGCAGTAAGTTTTCACACCCAGCCATCAATTTAGATCAGGACTATTTTTGTAAAGAAAGAGATGCAAGACAGTGGCTTACACAGCACAAATCTCTTGCGGTCAGGAAGAGGAACAGATCTTAGCATCCTCTTTCCTTTGCAAACTTATGAGTTGATAGAAGAACTGCCTGAGACTTTAGAAGTAGTCCTTGTGATGACCGTGACAAGATGCACCTTGTTGTTACTGAGATAGGTCATACATCATAAGTGAAAAAACCCATTAGAGGTATATGTGAAGTATCCAGCTGTAAACATTGCTGTTACAAGCACTTGAGAATCCTAGTGAAAAATCAGTTACAAATAGGACATGGAGACAGCACTACCTCAGGTACTGAACTTCTCTAACTCAGATAACACAGTGAGTGACTTTAGGATGTATTTCCTAACTAGGAATGCTTATTAAATGCTTTTGGAAGCCTAGTAATCATTAGGTTTTTGGCAGGTGGAGCCTGCTGTCCTCTTGAGTTAAATTTTATTCCTAATTTATTGTTTATTCAAAATTTGTATCTATTGCTTTTTACTATTCCTGTTTATTGGCCACAGAGGAGAAGCCTCTTTTGCAGATACCAGTAATGTGCTGGATAATTCTTCACCCCATGAGCTGTGAGACCCACTGACCAGGATGCTACAGTTGTTAATATCTTACAGACATTCCAGGAGAGTGGGACAAATTAATGGTGAATAAATTGATTAAAGACACCACCTCTACCAGGAGCAGAACTGGAAGCACAAATCATTGAATATAAAAGAGCATTCTGAAGAGTGCTGTGATACGTCTGATGAATCTTATGCACCTCTGTAGGCATCTACTGTCAGCAACCATCCAAATTATAAGGCTAAGCTAGATTTACTGTTTGATTTGACCCAGACAAACTTTCAAATTACTCAGAGTAGACATCACAGGAGCTGTCATAGTAGCCACTCCCTTTTGGCACAGTTAATGGACATTAATGGCTCTACAGGGCTGTTTCTATCACTTTGCAGGGCCTTGCCATTTAGGGATGTCAGATGAAATGAATCCCTCAGACATCTGCCTTAGTACACCACTGTTGCATGAGGAATGCCACTCAGGGCCACAGAGTACCTTAAGTAGGTACATCCACTTCAAAGTCATACAAACAAGACTCCCAACAATGGTGAATGACTAATCACCAACCCAAGCAGAGAACCCTTTCACAGTGAATACAATACTAACCTAGCACTTCTTTTCCCCACTTCCTCTTACCTTTTCAAATTCACTTTATTCTTAAGAAAAAAAAAGATACTTATATTGATATTTCCTTAAGAGTCAAATTTTTCTGGTTTCTCTGCATAGGTACTCTGTATTATTCTAAAGGTAATGTCACAGAGCTTGGGGAAATCATGCCTTGATCACTATCCTGTTTCCCCTCATTGAAAAGTTGCCCACCTTCATCATCAGAGGTCCCTTCAGAGGGTACACATCTTCAGAGCAGGCCATCTGCAAGAGTACATCCTAGAGGTTGCTCAGAAAACAACAGCAATGGTTGTTCAGAAGGTAAAGACCACCATTCAGGAGCAGAGATAAAAATCCACCCCGAAAGTTAAATGTGGGACGAAACCTTCCTGCTCTTACAATGAATTGTATTAAAGACTGTGCAATATGTCAGCTTCTGACATGACAAACAAGAATTTTAAACTGTGCAAACACATTTATTTTTTTGCAAATCCACCTTAATATACACAAACATTTTTGCATGCTCTAACCTAGTCTGGTTTTTAATTATTTTTTATGGGATGGAATAGTAAAAAACTAATTAGAATGAGGAAGCTAAGGGATGCGGGGATTCTCTGCCTACACAGAACATGTAGTGCAATTTTTATAAAACACTCCTCCAATACTTAATGTCTTCTGTTCTCTGTGTAATAAAGGGTTGCACTTACCTCCACTGAGAGATTTTAAGTAAAGGATTACTTCTGTAAATGAATGAACAATTATTTATCTTTAATTATCTCAGATCATGCTTGTATTTCACAGTCAAAATTTATTTCCAGCTATTTTAGATGCAAGACAAAAAGCTATCATTGCTTATTTGATAAATAGAATGAAATCTTCATGGTGCAACACTTAATTTCATCATCAGTTTTTCCCAAAACTACACAGAGCAGATCAAGAATTAGGTAATAAGAGAAGAACCAGTTATTTGCAGAGAGTCCAGCAGGACTTAAAAGCACTGGAAAGACCACAGATTAACCCATATAAAAGTTTTGTGTCAGAGTAACACTCCAGACAAAAAAACCCCTCAGACACTATGAAAGCAATTTGTGGCTTTACCTGACTTTTTGGTCCTAGGTTTCCTAACTTCAGTACAGTGCAATTACCTGAGTTCTAAATATCAAATTAAATCTGCTTTCAAGACAAGAAAAAACAAACCAACACTTGCAGAAGCTTATCTTGTGGGAGTTAATCCCTGAAGGTTTACATTAACACTTCCACCAATACAGGGATTACAGGAGAGAAAGTTGTAGAAGGGTATTTCATTAATACTGTTTCTTCACTGGAAAAGAAAAAGAAAAAACCAAAAAACTGTGCAAATGCAGAGAAACCATGGCAGTTTTAAGTCTTCAAGAGTTTATGTATGCTGTAAATGGCTTGTTCCTCAGTCCTGAACTTTCATTCCTGGAGGTCTTTCCAGTTTCTGAGGAATTTGTAAGTAGTGGGATTTACAGTATTTACAACTTGGAGTTGTTCTCAGAAGAACCAGCGTGGCCCTGAAGACATCACTGAACCTGCTGGCATCTGCTCTTTTGCAAGTCCTGTTTATCACAGAATATGCAAGCTCTCTAATGATACAGTTCATGAGCCAATATGGCTGGGCCTAAATAAGGCACACATACTGTCTCTGCAAGGACCACTACTGAGATTAATGCATTCAGAGGCACCCCAAAAAAAAATTTGTTGGAATCTTTTCAAGAGCATTTCCAAGTTCACTGCAATTGTGCGAGTGCAATCTCTTTTGCTGTTGTTGTTCTGTAATTGTTTCAAGAGCATTTGCTCAAGATTCCATCGCTACTTTGGAGGCCTTTTGTTCTGCACAAGGTGCAGAAGCATTTTGCACTTTAATATTTTCATACTAGTCGGAGTTATGTAGTTCAGAATAATCTGGACACTGCTCTTTCCTTACTAAATCAACTCCTGAACATAACCCACTGGTAGATACCACATACCTTCAAGCTCACAGATAACCAACTTCTACTAAACTTTGATGTAGAAGGTGGCAGGCACAGTATAAATCTTTGTAGAGACTAAAACTTCCACTTTTTCCTTAAGTCATCGGTCCAGACATGACAAATTTCCAAATTACAAGTTCCTGGAAGGAGTATCTTCAAACCTAGTATTCAAAACCCACTAAAAAAAAAAAAAAAA